>JAVSCE010013114.1:0-73781 GCA_032199065.1 Smutsia gigantea
TTTTGCCTATGTTTTTTTCTAAGAGTTTTATAGTTTCATGACTTACATTCAGGTCTTTGATCCATTTTGAGTTTACTTTTGTGTATGGGGTTAGACAGTAGTCCAGTTCCATTCTCTTACATGTAGCTGTCCAGTTTTTCCAACAACAGCTGCTGAAGAGGCTGTCATCTCCCCATTGTATAACCAAGGCTCCTTTATCAAATATTAATTGACTGTGTATGTTTGGGTTAATGTTTGGATTTTCTATTCTGTTCCACTGGTCTGTGGGTCTGTTTTTG
This sequence comes from Smutsia gigantea, assembly GCA_032199065.1. Lineage (NCBI taxonomy): Eukaryota > Metazoa > Chordata > Mammalia > Pholidota > Manidae > Smutsia > Smutsia gigantea. Next base: position 279 of record JAVSCE010013114.1, read on the forward strand.
TGCCAATACCAAATTGTCTTGATTACTGTGGCTTTGTAGTAGAGCTTGAAGTCAGGGAGTGTAATTCCCCGTTTTATTCTTCCTTCTCAGGATTGCTTTGGCTATTCGAGGTCTTTTGTGGTTCCATATGAATTTTAGAACTATTTGTTCCAGTTCATTGGTATTTTGATAGGGATTGCGTTGAATCTGTAGATTGCTTTAGGTAGTATAGCCATTTTGACAATATTTATTCTTCCTTGCCAAGAGCATGGGATGAATTTCCATTTGTTAGTGTCCTCTTTAATTTCTCTTAGGAGTGTCTTGTAGTTTTCAGGGTATATAGGTCTTTCACTTCCTTCGTTAGGTTTATTCCTAGGTATTTTATTCTTTTTGATGCAATTGTGAATGGAATTGTTTTCCTGATTTCTCTTTTTGCTAGTTTATCTTTAGTGTATAGGAAAGCAACAGATTTCTGTGTGTTAATTTTGTATCCTGCAACTTTGCTGAATTCAGATATTAGTTCTAGTAGTTTTGGAGTGGAGTCTTTAGGGTTTTTTATGTACAGTATCATGTCATCTGCAAATAGTGACAATTTGACTTCTTCTTTACCAATCTGGATGCCTTGTATGTCTTTGTTTTGTCTGATTGCTGTGGCTAGGACCTCCAGTACTATGTTGAATAACAGTGGAGAGAGTGGGCATCCCTGTCTTGTTCCCGATCTTAGATGAAAAGCTTTCAGCGTCTCGCTGTTTAGTATGATGTTAGCTGTGGGTTTGTCATATATGGCCTTTATGATGTTGAGGTACTTGCCCTCTATACACATTTTGTTCAGAGTTTTTATCATGAATGGATGTTGAATTTTGTTGAATGCTTTTTCAGCATCTATGGAGATGATCGTGTGGTTTTTGTTCTTCTTTTTGTTGATGTGGTGGATGATGTTGATGGATTTTCGAATGTTGTACCATCCTTACATCCCTGGGATGAATCCCACTTGACCATGGTGTATGATCCTCTTGATGTATTTTTGAATTCGGTTTGCTAATATTTTGTTGAGTATTTTTGCATCTACGTTCATCAGGGATATTGGTCTGTAATTTTCTTTTTTGGTGAGGTCTTTGCCCGGTTTTGGTATTAGAGTGATGCTGGCTTCATAGAATGAGTTTGGAAGTATTCCCTTCTCTTCTATTTTTTGCAAAACTTTAAGGAGAATGGATATTATTTCTTCTCTATATGTCTAGTAAAATTCAGAGGTGAATCCACCTGGCCCGGGGGTTTTGTTCTTAGGTAGTTTTTTGATTACCGATTTAATTTCTTTGCTGGTAATTGGTCTGTTTAGGTTTTCTGTTTCTTACTTGGTCAGTCTTGGAAAGTTGTATTTTTCTAAGAAGTTGTCCATTTCTTCTAAGTTATCCAGCTTGTTAGCATATAGATTTTCATAGTATTCTCTTAAAATTCTTTGTATTTCTGTGGGACCCATCGTGATTTTTCCTTTCTCATTTTTGATTCTGTTTATGTGTGTAGATTCTCTTTTTCTCTTAATAAGTCTGGCTAGGGGTTTATCTATTTTGTTTATTTTTTCAAAGAACCAGCTCTTGGTTTCATTGATTTTTTTCTATTGTTTTATTCTTGTCAATTTTATTTATTTCTTCTCTAATCTTTATTATGTCTCTCCTTCTGGTGACTTTGGGCCTCATTTGTTCTTCTTTTTTCAATTTCAATAATTGTGCCTTTAGACTATTCATTTGGGAATGTTCTTCCTTCTTTAAATAGGCCTGGATTGCAATATACTTTCCTCTTAGAACTGCCTTTGCCGTGTCCCACAGAAGTTGCGGCTTTGTGTTGTTCTTGTCATTTGTCTCCATATAGTGTTTGATCTGTTTTATTTTGGTTGTTGACCCATTGATTATTTAGGAGCATGTTGTTAAGCCTCCATGTATTTGTGAGCCTTTTTGTTTTCTTTCTAAAATTTATTTCTAATTTTATACCTTTGTGATCTGAGAAGTTGGTTGGTAGAATTTCCATATATTTGAATTTACTGAGGTTCTTTTTGTGGCCTAGTATGTGGTCTATTCTGGAAAATGTTCCAGTGCACTTGAGAAGAATGTGTATCCTGCTGCTTTTGGGTGTAGAGTTCTGTAGATGTCTGTTAGGTCCATCTGTTCTAGTATGTTGTTCAGTACCTCTGTGTCTTTACTTATTTTTGGTCTGGTTGATCTGTCCTTTGGAGTGAGTGGTGTGTTGAAGTCTCCTAAAATGAATGCATTGCTTTCTATTTCCTCCTTTAATTCTGTTAGTATTTGTTTCACATATGTAGATACTCCTGTGTTGGGTGCATATATATTTATAATGGTTATATCCTCTTGTTGGACTGACCCCTTTGCCATTATATAATGTCTTTCTTTATCTCTTGCTACTTTCTCCGTTTTGAAGTCTATTTTGTCCGATACAAGTACTGCAACACCTGTTTTTTTCTCCTTGTTTGCATGAAATATCTTTTTCCTTTCCTTCACCTTTAGTCTGTGTATATCTTTGGGTTTGAGATGAGTCTCTTGTAAGCAGCATATAGATGGGTCTTGCTTTTTTATCCATTCTATTACTCTGTGTCTTTTGATTGGTGCATTCAGTCCATTTACATTTAGGGTGTTTATTGATAGATATGTACTTATTGCCATTGCTGGCTTTAGATTCGTGGTTACCAAAGGTTCAAGGGTAGCTTCCTTACTGTCTAACAGTCTAGCTTAACTCTCTTGTTAAGCTATTATAAACACAGTCTGATGGTTCTTTATTTCTCTCTCTTCTTCTTCCTCCTCCATTCTTTATATACTAAGTGTTTTATTCTGTACTCTTTTACATTTCCTTTGACTGTTTTTGTGGATAGGTGATTTTACTTTTTGCCTTTAGTTAGTATTTGGATGGTCTGCTTTCTTTGCTATGATTTTATTTTCTCTGGTGACATCTTTTTAGCCTTAGGCGTGCTTCCATCTAGAGCAGTCCCTTTAAGATATCCTGTAGAGGTGGTTTGTGGGAGGCAAATTCCCTCAGCTTTCACTTGTCTGAGAATTGTTTAGTCCCTCCCTCAAATTTAAATGATAATCATGCTGGATACAGTATTCTTGGTTCAAGCCCCTTCTGTTTCATTACGTTAAATATATCATGCCATTTTCTTCTGGCCTGTAAGATTTCTGTTGAGAAGTCTGATGATAGTCTGATGGGTTTTCCTTTGTAGGTGATCTTTTTTCTCTCTGTAGCTGTCTTTAATACTCTGTCCTTATCCTTGATATTTGCCGTTTTAATTATTACGTGTCTTCATGTTGTCTTCCTTGGTTCCCTTGTGTTGGGAGATCTGTGGGCTTCTATGGACTGAGGAACTATTTCCTTTCCCAGCTTGGGGAAGTTTTCAGCAATTATTTCTTCAAAGACACTTTCTATCCCTTTTTCTCTCTTCTTCTTCTTCTGGTACTCCTATAATGCGAATATTGTTCCGTTTGGATTGGTCACACAGTTCTCTTAATTTTCTTCCATTCCTAGAGATCCTTTTATCTCTCTCTGCCTCAGCTTCTCTGTAGTCCTGTTCTCTGATTTCTATTCCATTAACAGTCTCTTGCACCTCGTCCATTCTGCTCTTAAGCCCATTGATCGCTTCTCTGATTTCTGCATTGTCTTTACTCACTTCCTCCCTTAGCTCTTGAATATTTCTTTGTAGATCCATCAGCATGGTTATGACTTTTATTCTGAATTCTTTTTCAGGAAGATTGTATAAATCTATCCCATCAGGCCCTGTCTCGGGGGTTGTCTGGTTAATCTTTGTACCATATTCCTCTGTCTTTTTATGGTGATAGAAGTGGTCGCTGGTAGGTGCCACGTGTGTCAACTGGGAGAACAAAGTCCCTTCCTGCTTGTTGTTCTCTTTGCCCTTCTCCGGGGCTTGAAATGGTTTCTCGCCCACCGGGAGGCAGTCTCTGGGATAATCCCCAGAGCTGCCTGTGTGTGGGGTCGCCCTCAGCCTAGCCTATAGCACTGCGGGGGTTTGAAGTCTCGTTGGGTGCCTTCTGGTCTCCTTGGTGCCTTCCAGCCCTTGATGTGGGTTCTGGGGACCTTCCCGCTTAGCTGCGCGCCTGCCGGAAGTAGATTCTGTGAGGATGCTATGGGCGGGGCCACTCCTCCTCTGTTCTGCAGCAGTGGAGGCTCCTGGACCCTTTGCGGCGCTGGCCGGTGAGGTGGTGGTGGTGGGGGTGAATGGGAGGCTGCTGATCACTGTGGGTAGCCTCGGCCCGGCTGCTTTGCCCGGCCGCTGGCCAGGGTGTCTGAAATTCTCCAAGACTCCCAGCCTGCTGGGCTGAGATTGCTGGGCCGATTTTGTTCCTCTGTCGGGCCCTTGTCTCTTTAAGACTTTAACCAAGCAAACAAAAAACCAAACCAAACAACAACAGCAAAAAAAGCGCCCGTTTTTCTTTTGTCCCGGGGAGCCGGCTGAGGAGACCCGCTAGTGATCTCCATCTTGGATCCTGCACTTTTGTTTCTCTAATCTCTGATACACCATGCAATGTGTGTCAGTGCTCCTGGCGCAGATCACCAGGGCTGGTTATTTGGCGGGCCTGTGCTTCCACTCCCTCCCCGCTCTGAATCTTTTCCTCCGGCCGGTGCGCTGGGGTGGGGGAGTGCTCGGGTCCTGCCGGGTCGTGGCTTTGTATCTTACCCGCTTCATGAGGCATTGAGTTCTCGCAGGTGTAGCTGTAGCCTGGCTGTTGTACTGTATCTTCTGGTCTCTTTTTTTAGGAATAGTTGTATTGTTGTATTTTCACAAATATATATGGTTTTGGGAGGAGATTTCCACCGCCCTGCTCACGCTGCCATCTTCCCAGAATTCTGCCACCAAAACGTTTTTTAAAGCAATTGTACTGATTTACAGAAGTCCCACTAGCACTGTATGAAAATTCTAATTGTTGCATATCCTCATCAACACTTGATATTGTCAGTTGTCTTTATGTGAATGGCACCCCTTATGGTTTCAATTTCCCTTTCTGTGGGGACCAGTGGTGTTGAGTGCAGCACTTTTTGTATGTGTATTGGCTTTTGAATTACCTCTGTGAAGGGCCTAGCCAAGTCTTCTGCCCATTTTTCTGTTGGATTGCTTAGTGTTCCTTATATTTTCTGGAAATGAGTCTTTTGCAGATGTCTTTCCCTTTCTGTGACTTCCCTTTTCACTCTTGTAATGGTATCTTTTAATGAGCAGATGTTCTTAATTTTAATATGATGTAATTATCAATATTTTCCATTATGGTTAGTGCTTTTGTGTCCTGCTTCAGAAATCCTTCTCTGTCCCAAGCTCATGAGATACTCTCTCATTTTCTTATAGAAGCTCTATTATTTACCTTGCACATTTAGATCTGTAGTCTTCCTGGAAGTAAATTTTGTGTATAGTGTGAGGTAAGGGTCATACTCATTTTCTTTTTTCCATGCAGGTATTCAGCTGGCTCCTTTGTGGAAGACCATTCTTTCCCCACTGCTTCTCCAGCCACTTTGTTGTAAATCAAATGCCTGTGTGTGTGTAGTAGGTTTGCATAATCTATTTGTTTATCCACGCACTGGTATCACAGTGTCTTACTCACCATAGCTTTATCAGAGATGTCAGTGGTCGGTGATGTAAGTCCTCCACTTAATTTTTCAGGATTGCCTTGATTATTCTTGGCCCTTTGCATTTACCTATAAATTTTATAATCAACTAGTGTATTTTCACTTGCTGGGATTTAGACTGGGATTGCACTGAATCTGTAGATTACCTTGAAGAGAATCGACATCTGGACAACACTGTGTTTTCAGGCTATTAATACAGCATATACCTCCACTCATTTAGAGCTTTCATTCTCGGGTCTGTGTAGAATCTTACACACCTTTCATTTATTTATTCTAGGTTATTTGGTTTTCTTGATACTGTTGGAAATGGTATCTTTTTTCAAGTTCGTTTTCTTGGTGTTTATTGCTTGCATAAAGAAGTGCAATTTGTTTTTTATGTTGACCTTTTATCTACCTATTAATTCTGTTAGATTATCATATATTACTTTCATAAATAAAAAACTATATATGATAACTAAGCAGCCACATGTTCATATTACTTGAACAGAGAATACAAGAGTCTTTCTTTTATTGTGTGCAGGCTTCCCTCCCAGTGCAAGAGTATCTATTCATGCCATTCGACCAGGCTCACAAGCAATATGAGACAGCCAGACACCTGCCACCTCCCCTCTATGTCCTCTTTGTCCAGGCCACTGCATATGGTCAGGCCTGTGGTGAGTACTGGGCCTGGGTAAGGAAGAGGGGCTGTGGGAGCAGTAGCCGTGGCCAGAGGAGTCGTTCGGAGGCGCTGCCTGCTGAGGAAAGCTCCCCGGCCCTGCTCAGAAGCCCTCAGGTGACAGAAGATGCCTTCCCTGTGCACCGCCCAGCATGGCTATTTTGACCAGCTGTGAGAAGGCTGGCTGGACTAACCTGATGGGCATTTCAGAATGAATGGCTTTGATGAGCCTGGCTGGTTGGCTTTTGGGTGCAGTGCCCAGGCAGCCTGTTTGGGCTCCCAGCTACTCACCCCATTAAGGCACGCTTGGCAAGTGGATTGGCGCCTCTTGCTCCGCTTCAGAGAGAGGGCTTGGTGAACACAGGTCCCAGCCAGCTCTCCCAGGCTTTCACCATGCCCCAAACAGGCTGCATGTCATTACAGTGAATAAGCAAGTGAGAGGATGTGTCCTCATTAAGCTTAGGAGCAGCCCTTTACTCCTCTAGGGTTTTGAGAAGTTTTTGGAGCCCCTACCTCTTGTCTACTACAGCTTTTACCCAGCACCTAAACTTTTCTTCCCTGCCCCCTTTACCCCCCACCCCATCAGACTCATTCTGCACCAGTGCATGCTTCTCCTCTCAGCCATGGGCACCGACACATTACTGTCTCTTCTTGTGTCTCCCTGGTCCTTCTGGTCCTCTCCCTCCCCCTTGTCTCCCTCCTTTTTTCATCATCAGCTCATATGAAATCCTCCCAGCCCCCTAGACAGGGTGAGTAATTTTCTTTTCTTTTGTGTTTTAAAACCCAACCTGTTTCCATTCCCATTTTACTGTAGAATTTCAGAATTAAACTACTCAAAGAACAGTAGGCATTTGTTAGTGGTTGAGGGGCAGCCATCTTGTTTGGAGTGTGATGTGATAGTTCCTACAGTGCTGTCAGAAGTGAGAGCAGTGGCGTGGGGGATGTTTGCTATTCCTACATAGTGCGCTACTGTTTCAGACTCCTGAAACTATCTGTAATCTGTATACCTTTTTGAATGGAGCAGGAGGCATGGTGGCCTGTCTGACCTCCTGGCATTACACCCACAGAGTTCCACAAAAGTGGGCCCAGGCATTACTCAGAGGTGTCAGACCTAGTGCATGGGACAGGCCAGTTAGCTTCACGCTTGAGACACCAAGCTCGAGTTGAATAGACCTGCTCTTATCCTAGCTTATCTACTTTCTGGCTATTGTATTTAACTTCTCTGAGCCTTAATTTTCTCATCTGTAAATGGCCATGATAATAGTATTGCTCATGTGGAGTTGTGAAGATTAAAAAAAATTTATGGCTAATTTTGTAATTAAAATTATAGGCATCAGCTCATTCAGTCCTCGCCACCCAACTGAGCAGCTAAAACTTGTCGAGTCTCTATTTCATAAATGTGGAAACTGGAGCTCAGAGCAGTGACATAATTTTCCAGGCCACGTATTTGGGAATTGGTGGGGCAGGATCCCAGTCCCTACCCACTGTTCTGCCTCCAAGTTAAATGGGGCAGCACCAGTCAGGTGCTTGGTGGGTGCAGAATAGAGAATAAGCATTTAGGTGAGAGCCATTGTGACTGCGATGTGGGCAGTGGACAGAGGCTTCTGGATGAGAACCTTTAAGACAGTTGGCAGAAGACTACCATGTGGCTTTAGGCCCTAGGTCAGGGTTTCTGTGCCTTGGTGTGAGCCTGAGAAGAGAAGCATTCACCACAGCTTCAGGGGATGCTTGCCCAAGAATCTGCATTTTGGGTTCTTTGTTCTCAAAAAATGATGAAAGAATTGTTTCCTACCTGGTTTCTCTTCATCTGGAGAGAGGGCTGTTGCCCTCCCGACCCTAACAGTAAGGGGCTGTGACACAGGTGGGAGAGGTGCAGCCCCAGAGTGCAGTGTCCACCAGCCTGCTGTGTAGCTTAGCTCCTTCCCTCAGCACTATCACATGAAGCTTTTTCTTGCTCCCAGATAAGATGTTGTCTGTGGCGATTGAAGGCAGTGTGGACGAAGCCAAGGCTCTATTTAAGCCTCCTGAGGACTCCCAAGGTAAGATTCTGGTCCGTATCCTCCCCTAAGTCTTCCATAGCTGGTTCCAGGGACACCATGTCACTATCCACTGGCAGTACTGGTCCTTTGGAAGTTGTGTTAGTTCTGCGTATCAGGGAACTTGACTTTAATGTCTTAACGCTCAGGGGTAGACAGGGAAAAGCAGTGTCTTTGGATTTCAGCCCTGCCACTCACTAGCTCACTGAACCTTGGGAAGCTCTGGAGCATTTCTGGGCCTCAAGTTCCCTCACCAGTCAGAACAGGATAGTAATACCTCATGTAGAATTATTAAGTGGATTAAATGAAGTCATGCATGCAAATCTCTTAACATCATTCTCACCGCATAGCAACTCCTCAAATTATATGAGCAGCTGTTGTTATTTGTGTTATGGTTATTGTTACAGCCATTGGAGAGGTTTGTCGTCCATAGGATGACATTAAAAAGCACTTTCAAAAATGGGTAGTGGGATTATAGGTCATTCCTCTTCTTTTTTCTCGCATCACCATGTTTTCTGTACTGAATAAGAAGCATTAAATTAATTTGTTATGTATTCTAAAGAATCCATTTACAAATGACAGTCTGGACCCCCCTATACCCTGTGGTTTGAGGCACTTTAGAGAACTCTGGGAGCCCCCTCACCTCCAGGTGCCCTCTCTTTGTGGCTGCAGATGACGAGAGCGACTCAGATGCTGAGGAGGAGCAGACCACGGTGAGAGCTGGTTCCTCTCAGGGGCATGTGAAGCACCTGCACCAGGGCCTCCTAGCTGGCAGGTGCCATCTTCCCTAGAAGCAGAAGAAAGAGGTTTGAAAGAAAGGCTGCTGGGAGTCTGGCAGCCAGATAGTCAAAACAGCAGGTCCCAGGCAGCAATGCTCAGGCCCTGACAGTAGGAACAAGGAACGGGGAGATCCATGTGACCAGTGTTTATCTGCTGTGTTCTTTCCTTTGTCTAGAAACGCCGGCGACCCACACTGGGAGTTCAGTTGGATGACAAGCGCAAGGAGATGCTGAAGAGGCATCCTCTGTCCGTCATGCTGGACGTGAAGTGCAAAGGTCTGGCTCCCCTTGTTCTGGGGGAATCCCATAGCACCTAAGAGTTTGGCCAGCTGCAGGTTTACACAGAATTTAGCAAGCCAGAGGCCTGTTTGCCCAAGAAGAGATTCTGGTGTCATGTTTCTCTGTTTTCCCTCATTATTTTGCATGGAGTTTGATTTTTTTCCCCCTAAGTTATAGTAACAAAACTAGACACATAAGAGATGCTTGATAAAACTAGAAATAGGAATTTCTGAATTTGACAAGTCAGATACACAGAACAAGTTGCAAAGTATGTTGGTTTTGAGTAATAAGACCAACCTGCTTAATTTAATAAATGTAAGTAGAACTTTGTATTCCACAGAGAACATATATTCTGAGCACATAATAAAGCATTCCAGCAGGATAAAAGTTAACAGTCAAATGTAAGTTTCCCTCTCACCCCAGACTTCCAGACTCTGGTCCTTGGTCTTACCTCCAGGGACAACCATTGTGACAGGCTTCTTATGAATTTTCTAGAAATAGTCTATGCATTTGGAGGCTTTTATGCAATTGTATATTTACCCCCTCCCCCTTTTATTTTTTACACAACTGGAAACATACTCCACACACTGGTCCTCTCTTTGCCTATTTAAAAAAAAGCTTTTAATTTTGAGACCATTTTAGACTTGGGAGAGTTGCCATGGTAATGCAGAAAGTTCATGTGTGCTCTTCACCCAGCTTCCTTTAACGGCAACATCTTAACTACATTACAGTCATCGACACCAGTGTTAATGTTGTTGATACAATACTGTTTAAGTAAGCCACTGAATTTATTCACATTTCCTTGTTTTTTCCAATACTGTCCTTTTTCTGTTCTAAGATCCAGTTCAGAATCTCACGTTGCACTTAGTCATCATCCCCCTTAAGTGTCCTCCAGGTAGCGACAGTCCCTCAGTTTTTACTTGTCTTTCCTGACCTTGACATTCTTTTTTTTTATATATATAATTTATTTTGGTATCATTAATCTATAATTACATGTGCAATATTATGGTTATTAAACTACCCCTTCCTCAGGTCCCCCCCCCCCAACCCCATTACAGTCACTGACCTTGACATTCTTGAAGACAAAGTTTATTTATTATGTAGAAAGACACTCTCTTTGGGCTTGTCTGGTGTTATCTCCTGAATGGACTGAGGTTATGGTTTTGGAGGAGGAATACCACCGACATGATACTCGTTTTTGAATATTAGGGGCACATGGTATCAATTGTATCTTTGTGTTTGTGATGTCAGTTAACCTGGATTCACTTGGTGATCACTTGATCACTCCCTATCCACACTGTATTTTTTTTTTATTAAGGTATTATTGATATATATTCTTATGAAGGTTTCACATGAAAAACAATGTGGTGACTCACAGAACCCAAGAATGGACTAACAGTGGCCAAAGGGAAAGGGACTGGAGGGGTGGGGATGGGTGGGAGGGAGGGAGAAGGGGAATGGGGGCATTACAATTAGCAACATAATGGGGGGGGCACGGGGAGGACAGTGTGGCATAGAGAGGACAGGTGGTGACACTGTGGCATCTTGCTATGCTGATGGACAGTGACTGTAATGGGGTATGTGGTGGGGACTTGATAATGGGGGGAATCTAATAGCCACAATGTTGCTCATGTAATTGTATATTAATGATACCAAAATAAAAAATAAAAAACAGTGTGGTTACTACATTCACCCATATTATCGAGTCCCCCCCCCATCTCTAGGTCCAGCCTGCACTTAATGGGGAGAGGAATGAAGCTCCACCTCTTGGAGGGAGGCGTCACAAAGAATTTGTAAACATTACTTTTTTACTCAACATTAAATTGCGATTGGGTTTTTGTTTTTGTAGTGAAAGATCTTAAAAACCTCATTGACTTTCCTTTCAATAATACTATTGACTCTGTTCTCATGTTTAACTCGTAAATGGTCTGTTCTCCTCCTCCAGATGACAGTGTGCTTCACCTGACTTTCTACTACCTCATGAACCTCAACATCATGACGGTAAAAGCCAAAGTGACAACCACTGCAGAGCTGATCACCCCCATCAGCGCAGGGTATGGGGCGGGCGCTACGGAGAGTGGGGCGTGGGAGCCCGTGCGATGAGGACCTTGGTGCTGAGCTGCTCTCGGTTCCTCTTGGGTCTCACTCTGATGTGGTGCATGACTACATTGACTCTATTGTCATGTCCACATGGCCTAGAAGTCCTGGTACATCACTGATATTGAGAAAGTACTCACTGACTAATAGGTAAAGTTCTCTTACTACACAGCAGATGAGAAAAGTGACTACAGCATATTGCAAATTGAGTAGGTAGGGCAGAGCACCAGCTTTTTACAACCACTGGGAAGAGTGTGAATATAAAAACAAGATTTGGCAGACATTATCAGGATGACAAATTTAGGCTTCTTGCTTCCTTTTCTCTTTCTGTTTCAAGGTGCAGGGTTTTTGCTTGATGCCTGTGCTTGATGCCTGTTGTTTGACGACTCAGGGACACCCTGGATGAAATTGACCCTGTTCCCACCTGACCCCAGAAGAGGGAGCCTAGGGCTTGCTTCTTCAGAGCTCAGTCCACTGAGCAGCCCTGTATCCCTGGAGGGCCCTGGTCATGGTGGAGCTCCTTGTCATGAGCATTCTGCCTTCTCACCTTTCAGATGCCTTCTCTGCTAATAACAGGGCTGCAGGCTGGGCTCAGTGCATGCTTAACTCTAGCTTCTTGTTAAGCTCTCTAACTGAGCTCTGCTCACAGAGCTCCAGTGAATCCTGGGTCTCCCTCTTACAGCTGTGTGTGCACCTGTAGCCAAGTTGCCTGGCCTCTGAGTCTGCTTCCTCACTCTGGTTGTTAATTGTGATATTCCCATCCAGGGTGCTTGCGACAAGTCAGGTCAAGTGCTTTCCATAGATGAAGCACTTCGTAAATGACAGCTGTGATTATCATCAGCTCACTTTACACTTGAAGTAGCTCTACGAGGTGAGGAAGCAGTACTACTGTACCATGCTTGTGTTACGGCCAGATGAGCCCTGACCCCCAAAGAGGGAGGAGACACCAGCCTGAAACCAGGATTAGGTCTTTATAGGGCCTTCAGGTGTTGTCTAGCTCAACCCCTATTTTATAGATGGAGAAACTGAGGTCCAGGGGCATATGACCACTTAGGAAGCCCTGGGCCTAGAGCTCTAGACTCCCAGCCCAGTGGTCTTTGCTCAGGTGTGGGCTGCTTTAGCCCCTGGAGATAACAGCCTGGTCTGTGGTCTTATTAATTTATCTATTAAGACGTAGATACTTTTGTTTTTGTTTCAGTATAATCACAGTATCACACTAATCCCTCAATGTCATCCAATATCCAGTCAGAATTCAGAATTCTCCTGATTTTCTCTTTACAGTTTGGGTTTTGAATCTGGGTTTCTGTACGTCTGTGTGTTGCAACTGGGTGAAGCTTTTCTCAAGGATCTTCTGATCTGAATGTCCTGCCTTCTCTTTATTTGTTGAGGAAAGTGAGTTGTTTGCTCTGTAGGTTTCCTCCAGTCTGGACTTCGATGATTGCATACCTATAGTGCCATTTAATGGGTTACTCCTTCGCCCTGTATTTCATGTGAATTGTAGTTAGATTTAGAGGCTCGGTCAGATTCCATTTTCATTTTTGGGGTAGGGTCGGGACTGTGTCATAGCTGTTGAGGGCTGCCAACAGGAGGCACAGGCTGGCTCTATTTTTGTGATGTTAGCAGCATTGACAGTTGTTACCAGTACCTATTAATTCATTAGGGAATTGATGTTTTTAATACAAACATTTTAATCAGAATTGTACCAGCCTTGCTGAATTTTCCTCAAATTATTTCCCAGAATGATCTCCATTAGTATTTTAATTCATTAATCAATTTTCATTAAGCCATTCAGCTATTTTTAATCTTTTTCTATTTTTATTTTATAAGGTTTTTTTAATCCTTTTCCAGTAAAATTTTGTAACAGAAATTTTACTAACTGAGTGGTTTTTTGTTTTGGTGCTGTCTTTTTATGACTATATAGCCTCCCTTTTTATGTCCATCATTCTAACCAAATTCAGTTGTCCTGGGCCACGTATTACAAGACATAAATCTTGTCAAGAAAATTTTATTCTTCCATCATTTTTGTCAATTAGAAACCCTTATGTGCAGTTTCAGTTGTTCTGTTTTATTTTGGTTAATTCATCCTGTTAGTAATAGTCACTGAATTATTAGCCAAGACTGGCACTTACTATTCATTTTCTAGCCAGTTCTCCATGTGAGGTGGTGAAGGAGGCTGAGACCCTCCGGGGGCAGAGAGACTCCAGGAGAGGCAGAGAACAGAGAGAAGTCAGAAGCTGCCCCAGTGTTAAGTTCCCAAAGGCATGCCAGCACTGGGAGCAGCAGGATCGGCCTGTTCTGCCTAAGGTGCTCCCCGTGCTATCCCTGGAAAGACAGAGAACCCCTGCTAGTTGAGGGGAAGAACAGGCTTTGTTGTCCTTTGTGTGATCAGATTACTCCATTATCCTCCCCTCTGCCCATCTCTTCTCTGCTTGTCACATTTAATTACAGGCTGCACGCTAACCGGTCCAGGTGGATGTCACTGGCATTGCTGTCTCTCTTTACTTATAGTGCTGGGTCACGTTGTCTCCAGTGCATGTGATAATGTCTTTTTTGGGAGAATATAAAGGGGACCCTTTTTTGTGAGTAGCATGAAATTACTGAAAAATGAGGTAGATAACTATGATTATTTCTATTTCCAGTGTCACACGGCTTTGCTCCCTTGAGGTAAGGCCCTAGCCACCATATAACTCTTGAAAAGATAGGGTTTGTTTTTAATTTGGTGGTGAAGAGTACTACTGTCTTTGATCAGATGGTGCACATCCCGGCTCCAGTGCTTACTAGCCGTGTGATCTTATACAAGCTGTATCTTTCAAAACCCTGAGACTCTTCTCTGTAAAATGGAAATAATAATGCTTCCTACCTCATAGGGTTGTGAGGCTTGGATGACCTCAAGCACATAAAGGATCTGGCCCACAGGAAGCGTTCAGTAAATGGTGGCATTGATCATGGGTGAGAGGTGGTATTGCCATGCCCAGATCTGCCTTGAGGCAAGGTGTTACCTGGCAGTCTCACTGAAGTCTTCTCCTTTTCCAGTGACTTGCTATCTCCTGACTCAGTCCTGAGCTGTTTGTATCCTGGGGATCATGGAAAGAAAACTCCAAATCCAGCCAATCAGTATCAGTTTGATAAAGTCGGGTGAGTCAGCAACTTCCTCCTCTCCCAGCCTCTCTGCTTCTGAGTTTTTCTGGTGGCCGAAGCTCAGCGTTGGAGACCTGCAAGGCCAGGGGCCTCTCAGAGGCAGGAGGACTGAGGGGCAGGAGGGAGTGCCATGTCGGGAGAAGGGAACACACTCTTTCCTGCTTACATGGCAAACAGAGGTCATGGACTAGGGAAAGGATGGAAGGATCAAAGCTTGGTGACCATGCTAAGAACATGTGACACAATAAAAATGTTGGACATTTTAATTCTCTGAAAATTAAAAAATTTTAAAGTATTTTATAAATTGGTAGACCAGTGGTGAAGAGATTGAGTGCATTACCGTTTTATTGAGATTTGCTTATGAGTTCAAGGCTGTCAGGGAAAAAAGAGAAAAGTGAACCTGGAAAAGATGAAATTCACAGAAAGAAACTGATGAAGTTAGGAGGTTTGCTGGCAGCCTGACTGTGAGTCTGACTGAGCCTGTGGGACCAGCCTGTTTGAAGGGCATGGGAGGAATGCTATGTCCAGGGACCACTGAAGAAGGACTTAAAAACCATTTTATCCTGTTCTTTTCTGCAGCATCCTAACTTTGAGAGACTACGTACTTGACCTGGGTCACCCCTATTTGTGGGTTCAGAAGCTGGGTGGCCTTCACTTCCCCAAAGAGCAGCCCCAGGTATGTACACTGATCCAGTCTCCTCAGCTGAGGAGTTCTACTTTGTCTTCTCCCATGCAGACTCCAGAAAAACTGTTGCCTTTGGGGGTTTTGAACTAGCAGAATGCTTTCCCTCAGGGCTGTAATCTGTTTTCTCTCCCATCAGGACACCCTGCTTTAGGACCTTTTGCTTTCTCCCAGAGCCTAGTAGTCTTCTAGATCAAAGTAATGTAAGTCTTTGCTCTGGGTCCAGCAGCTCTAGGCTCTGCCACCCCTCTGTCTTGTGTACAAAGATCAGAGATGCCGGAAATGAGGTGTGAACAGAATCCCAGGGCATCTGACACCTTAGCAGAAGTCTTTTCTCAGGAGGTGGCCACAGCTTCTTGAGAACCCAGCAGCTTGTATTGTTCTGCTGGAACTCAGCGTCTGGCCTCTCACAGCAGGTAAACCCTGCTGTTCCCGTAAGGTGCCCACTTTTAGGGTGTTGGTGGTCCCGCTGCCACAGACAAGCAGTCCTAGGAGAGAGTTGGTGCCTGGAGGGGGACAGGGAGCACCAGGTGTGTCACTCGCTGTCATCCACAGCACGCGGTGATCGCTGACCACTCGTTGAGCTCCAGCCACATGGAGACCACCATGAAACTGCTGAAGACCAGAGTGCAGTCCCGCCTTGCCCTCCACAAACAGTTTGCGTCCCTCGGTGAGCTGGTGTCAGGGCTGTGGCTTGAGAGCCACTTGGATAACATAGGGACTAAAATGACTTAGCCCGTCGCTCAGATTTCTTGAATCCTGATGACAAAGGTGGCTGGATTCCTGTCTCTTGCTGAGCAGTAGTGTTGGCAGGGCCACAGGGGAGAGATGCAGGCCTATCCAAGCAGGGACCTGAGCTGCCCTCAGGGCTACCCCAGAGGAGGCCCAGAGCCTTCTGGGTGGCACATTGAGCAGATCTATCAGGAGCAGCTCATCCTAGGTTAGAGCGCGTCAGACTTTGGTGTGCATTCTACTACCCATATTAATAGAAGCCCAGTTCATACTCATGGAGCTTATGTTCAGCTTATTTGAATACATCCATCCTGTCATCCCTCCTCTTGAGACCCACTGAGCTATCATCTTCCAGGGTGAGACTGAGCCCGTGTTTTTCATAAGCTCCCAGGTGATTCTGATGAGCCCTTGACCAAAGTGGTGGCCATGTGGGAGCTTCTTTTCATTTATTCATTCAGTAAATCCTGGTCAAGGACTTACTGTGTCCAAGGCACTTGCAGGGTAGTGAGGGTTAAGATCTTTCTGATTCAGAAGAGTCACCAAAAGGCATTGGCTTTCAGGACCCATCTGGAAACCCCACTCCTCTGGTCTAGGCCTTGTGCTCCATGTGGACCCTGATCTCTCCAGGGCAGCACTGCTTGTCTGTTAGGCCTTGCTCCCATCAGCATTGCTGAATTGGTTTTGTCCTAAGGTTCGGTGATTGTCATCCTAGACAGTGTTAACTGTTTTGGCACATTTGCTTATTGAAACACCAGCAGGAATTTACCCTAGAGCAGTTCTCCAGCTCTTCTCCCTTAGAGGAACTGACATGGAACACTTCAGTGTTCAGTTCAGTGTTTCCTCTGTCAAGGTCAGCTGTGAAAACAGCGCTCATAGCCATTTGATCTAATTAAAGTCAATGCTGCAGAGGCACTGTCGCTGGTATTGGCTGCCAGGGAGGTTTGTTTTGCTGGCCATCATTTGCACTGGGGATAAAGCACCCTAAATGCGGTGCTGCGTCTGGCCACAAGCACTTAGCACTGAGTGAAGGTTAGGTTGGGGTACCTGCGTTCCTGGCACATGTTGACCTGGGCACCTGCTGAATGCTAGGTATACCTGGACAGCTGGCAGTGCTGAGCCCTCCAGAGGATGTTAGTTACCCAGCTGTGGCAACTGGTTTCCACCTGTGACACAACCTGTCTTGCTTTCTTTTAGAACATGGCTTTGTGCCAGTTGCCAGTGATTGCCAGTACCTCTTCCCTGCAAAGGTTGTCTCTCGCCTGGTGAAGTGGGTGACAATTGCCCATGAGGATTACATGGTAGGTAGAGGAGTGACAGGTCACTGTGCTGTCCTGGGGACTGCAAACCCATGTCACCTCTCAGCTCCCGCCCCTCTGCCATAAGGGCCATGGATTTGACTAGAGGAGCCAGGAGTTCAATCCTTGTCCGTGATGACTTCTAGGAGCTGCATTTCACCAAAGATATTGTGGAGGCGGGACTGGCTGGGGACACCAATCTCTACTATATGGCACTCGTGGAAAGGGGCACAGGTAATTTGCTCTGCTTATCACAGTGGTACTAGGCTGGGAGAGCCACTCAGAATAAAACATTCCTGGGGTTGCCTGAAGGAAGTACAAGGTCCTAGAATCTTGCCTCAGGGACTTAGCAAGTGGTAGTGATTGTGAGAGCCACTGTTCAGCGCGGGCTTGTTGCGCAGCAGTCACACTCGTGCTTTGTCTTGTTTAGTCCTCATGACAGTCCTGGGGGGGGGTGATAGTCCCATTTTGTAGGTAAGGAAATTAAGGTTTAGTCATAAATGCAGTCTGACCTCTGAGCCTGAGCTCTCTTACCCTGTGCTTTACCACTCTAGAATCTAGATGCCTGTTCTTCCCCCTCTTCATGGACGGGCTGACATGTCATTCCCGGGTTGTGAAGTGCAGGGTGGCAGGACCTTCCTCCCTCTCTACAGTTCCTGGCACTCACTTGAGAGACATGAAAAACTGATTCCTCCCAGCTGTCCTGGCATGTGACTCACCAGGACTTCCTGCTGGAGCTCCTAGGTGCTGCTGTCTGGCCCAGCCTTGGCAGGCCTGGCACCGCCTGCAGGATCTGACCTGTGGCCGCAGAGCCGAGGGAACTGACTAGTTTTAAACAGTGTGAGAACTGTCAGGAAAGGTTGCAGTCTTTGATATCAGGGTTTCTCTGCCCTGGGGTTCTTCTCCTCTCTTTTTCTTTTCTTCATGTGTTGTAAAAATTCTGAAGAAATTAAACATTTTAGATAGAGTTGAGGCCCCCTGATCCCACTCATTCTTTCACTCATGACAGCTGACTGCTATTTGGAGTTAGTGCGTTTGCATCCTGTCCTCTCCCTTTTTCAAAAAGTACTTTCACCTTATCTCTAAACAACATGGAGTACTGTTTTGAAAGGGCACAAAATATGCAGTTCAAGGAATTTTATAAAGCCCTCATGGTGGGAGGTCACTGGATAATATCACTTCTGCTGCTTGGTTGAGCAGATGAAAGCTTGGAAAGGTACATAGAATAAATGTGACAAAAAAAATTTTTGTTACATGTATTGTAGAGTTTGAAAAATTAAGTGAAATTTAACAAGTGGGCAACAATTCCAAATATATATCTTTAAGCCTTTTTACAACAGATTTGTTTGAAACCTTTGCATAGTATGGAACAAAAAAAATTGGTGGAGAGAGATAAATCCAGAAATATATACAGTCTGTTAGAATAGAAACAACGTAGCAGTAGAGAAAGTAATCACTTTTTAATAAATGTTGTAATGGTCAGGGAAGAACTGTCTTAACATGCACTTTCTTATCCTCTATTATTTGAATTTCTGGTGGATTAGAGAGTTCCTTTTTCCCTCATAAATAATGAGAAAGGAATGGCATACTTAGCCCATTGTTGAAGAGGGTAAATGTCCTATTAAAAAAGGCAGAGACGATCACCAGAGACAAAATGAATATGTTAAAAAAATACAAATATATTGTGTACTGATTATGAGACAGCTTTGACATCAGGCAGTTCTGGTTTAATTCAGCACCGCTGCTTTACAGCTGTTTGATCTCAAGTTTCTGTCAGAGCCTGTCTCTTTATATGGAAAATGGGGGTGATAATGATGGTGCCCAGCTTTGTAGAACCACTGTTAGGAGGAAATGTCCGTAAAGAGCTTAGCATGGTGCTTAAAATACAGTAAATACTCAATAAGTATTGGCTATTAAAGTTTCACAATGCAAAATATATAAAAATAAAAGAAACAATAGAGAAAATATATTTGACTGATGTAACAGCTAATATGCAATATTGCTGAAAAGAAAAAACAAGTAGCCTTCACATGGGAAAATCCTTAACTTTCTGGCAGAGATAAAAATGCCGATAAAAACCAACTTCTGTCAAAGGAACAAATAGAAATCTTGGGCAGACGCAATATGGACCAGACTCTGGGGACTCACACCCTTCTGTTTCCTTGGAGGGACCAGAGCCACAGGCCCTTGCATTCTGCAACCTGGCAATTTTATTTCGTAGATTCTAGAACAATAGCAAAAGTCAGTCAGTACCAGAACATGCTCTGCAGCAGTTGGATTAATAGGAGACATCAGAGCTAGCTTCAGGGGTCCAGTGAGGAGGGTGCCATGGCTGGAAAGCTGGGTCTCAGAACTGGGTTTATCTCCTTTTCCTTCTCCCCAGCCAAACTTCAAGCTGCCGTAGTGCTGAACCCTGGCTATTCCTCCATCCCACCCATTTTCCAGCTCTGTCTGAACTGGAAAGGGGAGAAGACCAATAGCAACGATGACAACATTCGGGTGAGGCCCTGCCAAGCATGACGGGAGGAGCAGGGAGAGCCTCCTTGTGGAGGTGGATGGTGGCAGAATCTGCCGCAGCTGAGGGCTTGGCCACTGGTGTAATTCCCAGGACAGAGGGCCTGCCAGCATTTGTCGAATTTGCTGGAGGCTGCCTGGTATAGTAGAGGAAAGAGCCTAGGCAATCCTAACCACTTACCTAACTTGGGGTTACCCCATTTATAAAATAGGAATAACATAAATGTTTGCCTTGAAAGGTTGTCGTGGGCTTCTGTGGAAATGTGAATAAACTCAGCATAGAATGAGTGCTGGAATGGGATGCTGTGTGATATCATTGCAGCTGTGAGTTATCATTAGGCCTGATGATTTGATGCCATAGTGGCCTTATGGCTGTGGAGTATGTTTTTAATCCTAACAGCTTCTGGCTTGGATCTTGGATTCCTCTCTACACACCTCTGTATTCTTGACTGGGTGTGCAAGGCAGGGAAAGATAGGGGTCAGAATCAGGAAGACCCCATTGTCTTGAGGAGAGGGAGCCTCAGGACAAGCCAGCCCAGCTGGATGTGGTGCTGCCCAGCTCCTGCAGAGGCCCAGCAGCAGTCCTTGTGGGGCCATCAGACCCAGCCAGTCTGAAGGTAGTGTTGAATTCCTGGCTTCCTACCACACAGGCCATGGAGAGTGAGGTCAACGTGAGCTACAAGGAGCTGTGTGGTCCACGGCCTGGCCATCAGCTCCTGACCAACCAGCTACAGCGCCTGTGTGTGCTGCTAGACGTCTACCTGGAGACTGAGAGCCATGACGACAGCGTGGAGGGGCCCAAGGAGTTTCCCCAGGAGAAGATGTGCCTGCGGCTTTTCAGGTGAGGGGTGCTGGGGTTGTGGGAACCCTTCAGCCTGCCCTCACGGGGACTTGGGGCAGAGGTCAGAGCCTGTGTGCATTCCCAGGTACACTTGTCTCTGTTCACAGTGGAAATTAAAATCCTGTAGCCAGATTTCCTGGAGAGAGGTTGCACCCTCCTTCCTGATATTTTCCCTGCAGCCCACATCCTGGTCCAGTTCTTCATGAACAGCCTTTGAAGGTGGGCCGCCCACTAAGCACGCGGCACTGGACCACGAACGAAGAGGATTTGGCTGAACTTTGTATACTTTCTGTGGAAACAATTGGGTTTGCTTTTTACTGTCCAAATAAGCTTTTTAAACGATATGCATCCCCCCCAGTACTGAGTCTGCTGTACTTCCTCAGGAGCCCACATGCCCCTGAGAATGGCCCCTTTAGGCACTTGAGTGTTGCAGGAGAAGCACTCTGAAGACAAACGCAAGTGCAGATCTTTGCTTTGCAGCTCACCAGCTATGCAACCCTGGAAGAGGCAGTGTCAGCTCAGCTCTGAGCCTCTTTCCTAAAGGCTGAAGTGGAAGTGTTGGCTCATGATGAACCAGAGATAATTCATGTAAACATGCTTCAAGAATGGTTCCAGGCATATACAGGGGCTCAGATAATGTCAGCAGATGCTGACAGCTTGGTGTTCAGCGTGTTGGTGTTCAAGGCACTTCTGGCTGCTTTTCCTTTCCCTTTGCTGTCTGGTCCTTTGTTCTTTGAAGAGTCAATTTCAAAACTCCAGAGTCCACACTGCTTAGCCACCCCTTCCGGAAGCTTTTGGGCAAGGGTTTGGGAGAAATGGTGTTTGGAAAGGGGGAAGGGCTATAATCTGTTTCTAAGGGACATTCCCCTGTTCCCTGGTCGTCTAAAAGGTGCCTTACCTGCCCCGAACTTTAGGTGGCCAGTCCCAGCCCCTGGAAGCTGTCCCAGCATCCTCCCGCCTCCATCTGGCATCTCCACCTGGCCTGGTTCTTTGTACAACCTGATAATAACCAGCTCCAGCCCCTGAGTGGCTGCTAGGAGGCATAGCTGGCAGTAGATGTTGGTGCCTTTTAAGACCTGCTCTCCC
Source organism: Smutsia gigantea (assembly GCA_032199065.1). NCBI lineage: Eukaryota > Metazoa > Chordata > Mammalia > Pholidota > Manidae > Smutsia > Smutsia gigantea. The sequence continues at coordinate 22,026 of JAVSCE010013114.1, forward strand.
TAGCGGGTCTGTGTGAGACCTCAGGCTCTTCCTACCCTCCCAGCCTGCTGGACATTTCAAGGGTGAGAATTCTCACTTGGCCAGTGTTGATTTTGTTATCTAAGGTTCCCAAAGGACCCATTTGCTGAAGTGCCTTGTGTCAAGGCATTCTGGGAAGGCACTTCTTTGGCTACTCAGATCCAGTTAGCTCCGTGACTGGTGAGATGTGATGTTCTTGGCCTGGAGTCCAGCTGACCACTGGGATTGGGCCAGTGGGTTGGGTTGCAAGTGCTGGCCTGGGCAGCAGGGGACCTGAGGTCTGGCTCTGCCCATGGCTGCATACCTTCAGGCCGTGGGTTCTTCATCAGACATGTCGGGATGATGCTGCGCCCTTGTTGGGATGTATATGATGTTGTCATGGTTATGAACAAAGCTTTTGGGGACAGAAAGATCTACGTTTAGATTGCAGCCCCTACCTGTGTGATTAGGATCTATGTTTAGCCCCTCTGAGCTTCAGATTCCTCAAACAGAATCCACTTTCAAGTGTTAAAACAGAACCCACTCAAGTGTTGTTGGGATAATGAAATGACACCAGATGACGTGTATGAAGTGCCAAGCATGGTGCAGGCAGAGTAAGCCTTCACTTAAGTGGTTGAACTAGTATTGGAATAAAAGCTTTCTTTCTCCCTTCCTCTCTTCAGTCACACTCACTCACTCCCTCTGACCAAGATCCTGAGTGTCACCTCTGGTTACCACTGAAAGTTGATCATAGGCAGGCAGACAACAGAGGCCCTTTAGCAGGATCACTCACTGTGCAGTGTGGAAGAGGACCCTTTGTGAAGTTTTCCTTGGGGGCCTAGGATGACAGCTGGAGCATCTAGCTCCGCAGGGTCAAGCTTTGGCCATGATTGTCAGCCTGCCTGTGGTCACAGGCTTTGGAGTCAGACCTGGCTTTGAATTGGGCTGTGCTATTTTCTGACCATATCATGTTGGGCCGGTAGTTTACTTCCTAGAGCCTGTTTCTTCATTTGAAAAATCTATAAAATGATAGAAATAGCATCGAAGAGTTAGTAAGTTTAAAGCACACAGCTCTTGGCAGGCACTTAATGCAGATTCTTTTCACTCCCAGACTCCTACCTGTGTGGGTATCTCCCTGCAAAGGAGGATTTAAATTTCTTCTATTTTTTTCATTATAGAAATAAAACATGTTTGTTGTTAAACAGACAGGCAGCAATAAACAATTGAGTAAAACACTAAAAAGTGAGGTGCCCAAGCCGTATCCCCAAAAGTGCCCATTGTCAGTGAGGGTCCTTCTAGGTTTGTGTGCATGCATTTGCAAGAATGCAAAGACATTTTTACAAAAATGGTATCACACCTTACATAGCATTCTGCAGTCTACTTTTCTCACAGTGTTCCTTTTTTTTCCCCAACAGCTACATAGTTTTCCCCTGTGTGGTTGAATTGTAATTTATTTTATCAGCCCAAAGGGCATGGTGTTAACTTATCTCTCTTCTCCTGTTTCTCTAGGGGTCCCAGCAGGATGAAGCCGTTTAAATATAACCATCCTCAAGGATTCTTCAGCCATCGCTGACCTCCTGCTCGGCCTTGTTATTTCCCCCTCGGCACTAAGTGCTGCACCTCTGTTTTCTGCTGTGGCCCACATGATATTCTCCAAAGACAGGCTTTTTATTTCTAGCCTATTAAAGTGTCACCTGACCAAGTGGCCTTTGTCTTGTGGCTCCTTGGGAAAAGGGTGACTTGGCAGTCTGGAAGGGCAGGTGTGAGCCATGGCACAGTGTGAAGGAGCGTTTGTGGATAGGCTTTTCTCTAGGTGGCCAAGAAAAACAGTGCAGAAGGTTCTGATGCTGCAGAGGGATACTGCCCTCTGGTCCACACTCACCTTACTTGTTCCTGCTTTGGGAGGTTCTCGTTATCTTGGTGTTTATTATCCTAAGCCCCTGCTGTTGGGAGGTGGTGGCAGGGGAAGCACAAACAAATGCTCTTCTTTCCCTTCCTCTCACGCCTCCCACTAGTCATGTCAGTATCTTGGATGGCCACATTCTCGGTGCTCGTCGGATGTTATCAGCATCTGACAGTGCAAAGCAAATAGAAGACAAATACATCACAAAGAATAATTGTAAGTCTTGCTGAATTTCATGAGGTCGATGAGAGTGATATTGGAGAATCACATGGAGCTACTGTCCATGAAGATCTGGCAGGGTGAGACCAGGTGACATCTGAGAAGACCTCATGGTGATGACATGATGGATGTCTCAAAAAATAATGGTTTAACTCAAAGGATTAAGAGAAAGCCTGGGAAATAGGTAACACCTAAAATGATGGCAAAATGACCTCTTTATAATTCTGCAAAAGTCAAAATGAAGGAGGACATAAAGTGTTCTTAGTTTTGTCAGAAAAATTATACCCCATCCCGGCCCCCCCCCCCGAAAAGAAATCAGTACTCAATTCATTATTCATTGTAAGAAATCAGGTGTAAAGATGTAAAAATACTGAATTATTACATAGTTGCAAGTATAATCTGAAGTTTGCTAGCTTCAAGGTGAAATTTTGTTTTTCCAGCTTTATTAAGATACAACTGACATGTAACATGTAAGTTTAAGGTGTACAATGCAATAATTCAATATACTGTATATTGCAAAATGATTAGCACAGTAAGGTTAGTTAGTACATCCACCACCTGGGATATTTTTCGGAGGAGGGGGACGAACTTTTAAGATGTACTCTTTTAGCAACTTTCAATATACAGACTTTTTTTTATAATAGTCCTAATCAAATGTCTCTTTCTTCCACAACTTATTTTGTAGTTTGGTCCCCAATCTATGTGTATTCACTGTAAGTGGGCTTTCACTGATTATCCTTGAATAACATGTACCTCTAGTATAAAAGATGTTTCCTTCTGTCTGCTTAGCTCTCTGCTGAGCATCTCAATGACAAGGATATTTGAGAAAAACTAGGGACTCCTGGCCCTGCCAGGGCCCTTCATTTTACAGTAGAAACCTGAGCCCAGTGAAAAAGGGAGAAGGGCGCCTCTGGTGGCTGTTGAGATGACTGCCACTATCTTGTTCCTCTCCTTCCCCTCAGCCTACATCATTCCTTTGAATTCCAGAGGTAGAGACTCTCCAGCCTGGGGGTCCTGGAACTTCAGTGTGTATGCAAGTCACACATCCTGGAGTGGATTAGAAACACAGGTTCCCACGCCCCACTCTAATATTCGGACTCAGTAAACCTAACGTGGACCAAGGAAACATATTTTTAACGGGCTCCCTAGGTGCACATTGCCCTAGTCTCTTTTTGGAAGTCTCTCCTTCCTTTCCCTCATTTTTCCTTGGTGACTCCTCAAACAACGCAGGTGGCCTGATCCTCTGCAGGCGGGTCCCTCTCTTCGGTCTTTTGCACCTTGGACAGCAGCATAAACCTCTGGGTGCTTCTTTCTCTGCACTTAGTGAAACCTCCTTTGTCTTTTCCCTGACCTACTTGCCTAGGATTCTGTCTGTGCTAGCATCCCTTTGGTCTGGCCACCTCAGGTCTTGCATCTCACTGCCTGTGCTGAATAAGATTGAAATGGAGCCTATAGTTTCTTTAATGGTCCCTGCACTGCATTTTGTTCTTGGCTGGAAGGCGGCCAACCTGACTCAGCATAAAAGCCCATCTCTTGATAGCTGGGATTGCAGAGAGGGCTTGAGAGGGCTGGGAGCAGGCTCTGTTCCCTGGGCAGGGGATGTCAGAGCCCGTCACCCTCCAGAAGAGATTTTCCCTCTTCAAAGGAGCAGGCCAAACAAGAGTCTTTTGGTCTTAAGGAGAAAGGTTTTAAATCTAGTGAGAAGTCCAGGACAATTCAACCCCTTTGAACTACTTAACTGAGTCATTTGGGGCCTGGGTGAGCAGATTAGGGACAAGGAACCTAGTTTGGGAGAGCTTTGAAACTTCCTCCCCAGCCAGAATAGAATTGGCCTTGGCCTTTCCTGGGGCACAAGCCAGAGGGCAGCCCCTTTCTGTCATCCCACACTTGGGACTCAGCCTAAATTCCTTGCCTTTTAAAAGCTACCACCCAAAGTCTTGATTTCTTTGTTTCTTCCAGATTTCTTTGTGATTCTCCTTAATTTTCTTCCCAGCTTGTTCTTCCCTCTCCTGTTTTCTCTATAAATAAATCCAAAAGACCTTTTTTTATTTTAAGGGTGTTCCCACTGATCACTCTGGGGAAACAAAGCTAAAAGCCCTAACTGTGGGAGGGAGCACAGCTGCCACACTTCCAAAGGAACTTTCCCCCCAGCTCTGTCCTCTCCCTGGTGTCAGCAGTCTCTCTGTTAAGAACAGGTGCTTAAATGTTTATTTTGGGTCAGGCCCTGTGCTAATCATGATTTTACATTCACTGTCCTATTTAATTACGACAGGGGCCACTAAGGGTATACATTCCTTTCTATTTAAAAGATGAGAAAGCTGAGGTCCAGACGGTTAAATGATAGCGGTGCTCATGTGCTCACAGGGTTCTTGAGCTGCTGGCCTATCCAGGGTGCAAGCCCAGCAAGGTGTCTCTGCCTCCAAGGCTTTCCTTTTCACAAGAGTAACTTCAGGCTCAAAATAGCTTCAGGCTGGCACTCTTGCTGGGCCATTATTCATTTCAAAAACACGAGTTCACCAAGAGTACTATGGTGGTCAGGAGTTACAGCTTAGTGTCAGACTGACCCATCTGGGTCCTTGTGACTCTGGGGAGGTTGCTTAACTAACTCTAAGTCTCAAGGGTTCCCATCTGCAATTGGGAGTAACAGTCAAATCTTCCCCTTGGTGATAGTATACACTCTCAGCACCATGCCTGTTAGCACTGCTCAGCAAAAGGGAGAGATTCTTGTCGCTGTCCTCCAGGTTTCAACCTGGAGAAAGGGCCTCTTGAGTGAGGAAGTTTCCCAGGCTCCAGAAGCCCAGCTCTCTGGGCCTGTCCCTCCTTGCCAGCAGCATGTCCACCAGTCAGTGGCTAAGCCATGGCTGGAGCCAGGCTCTCATTACCCATTACCTACACTAGGCCAACCGCAGACTCTAAGCCACACATCTGTTCACTGCTGTCTGTGGGCCTGTGTCCTTGCCCACAGAAGAGGGTCACCTTGACTTCCTAGGCTCTCACCATATCCTGTACCAACTTGGCTTTCTGACTATCTCTGCAGATGACCTAAGATGGGAAAGGAAACTCCAGTACTCCTCCCTGGGCTGCTGGAGGACCCTCAGAGTACATTGTGGAATGAGTGAATGGATGAGGATACAAAATATTTCAAAGATGGACTCAGTCTAACAAGTTGAAATGCAAAGTCATACATGAAGGACTAAAAACCAAACACTCATCCATGTGTGGGATGTAGCAGCAGCTTGAGTGAAGATACGTGGTAGTTTTAGTGAACAACTGTTTAAAATGCCTAATGGGCCCTTGCCCTGGCAATGCAGAGAACTAGCAGATACTGTGAAATTCTATTCCATTTCTTATTCCATAGGATCATGTTCCACCGGGCCAGTACAATGTTTCCCACTGTACCCAGAATAACTTATGGCCTGGATGTTTTATATTTTCCTGATTTCCTATATGTTGTTTTCTTACTAAAATTAGATCATAGTGTACAAACATTTTAAATATAATTTTTAGAGTAAATAATATCTTCACAAGGTTCAAAAACCAGAAAGCCTGAGAAGTGAAAGTGTGTTGAGAATTTTTATTGCCAATCTTATCCTCCACTTCCCAGTCCCATTCTCCTTTACAAATAGGTAATCAAGTTGCTTAGTCTCCTTTTAATTCTTTCACATTTTTTAAGCAAACAAAAACAAATTATTTTTCCATTTTTTTCACACAAATATACTATACACATTCTGCATCTTGACTTGTTTCACATCCTGGACACCATTCCATATCAATACAGAGATATGAGAAGCACCCACATTCTTTTTTACAGCTGTATAGTATTCCATTGGGTGAATGTATCATGATTAATTAGTCTTATTAATGGACATTTGGATACTAGTCTTTGCTTTAGTGAATAACCTGTGCACAGGGTCATTTCACACATGTGCTAATACATCTGTAGGTTAATTTTCAAAAGTAGAAATACCAAAGCAGAGTATATATATATTCATAATTTTGAAAAACACTTGGGTGTTGTTTTTTTTTAAACAAAAAAGCATGTATTGACCCAGGTAACTAAGAAGTCCAGCAGAGCTTTTCTGCACCAATAGCTCCTACAGTAGTATTGGAATTGGCTCTCACTGGATGGATTTGTATCACATGTGACTCCCTGAACTAATTCAGAGGCTGGGAGGATAGCCTATGATCAGCAATGCCTGGAACATGTGAGTATCCCTGGGCCCTGGGAACATGGGGTCACCCAAACCACATGGCTTATAATTAGTTTCTGTGGCTGCTGGAACAAATTAACACAAATTTGGTGACTTAATATAAATTTATTCTCTTAGTATCCTGGAGATCAGAAGTGTGAAATCAGTTTCACTGGTCCAAAGTCAAGATTTTGGCAGGGCTGGTTCCTCCTTAAGGCTCTAGAACAGAATCTGTTTCCTCGCTTTTTCCAGCTTCAGGGGCTAGTCTCCTGTTTTCCTTGGCTTATCGTCCCTTCCTGCATCTTGAAAGTGCATCACTCCAATTCTGCTTCAATCATCACATCATTTTCTCCTCTGACTCTTCCCTTTAATAAGGAGACTTGTGATGACAGTGGGCCCATCTGGATAACCCAGGATCATTTCCCCACCTCAAAATCCTTAATCACATCAGCAAAATCCCTTATGCCATATGTAGTAATATTCATAGGTTGCAGGGATTAGGACATGGACATCTCTGGAGGACAACTTTGGCCTGAGAGTGGGGGTGTGTCTTCTCTCTTTATCGGAAAGAGAATGGAAGCTGGAAAGGCAAAAGCCAATAAAGACTCACTAGAATGGAACATATAACAAATTTTGTTATGTAACCATTTGTGTTTTATTCTTCAATATTTGTTTTTCTACTAGACTGCATGCTCCAGAAAAGACAGAACACTCTTCTATTTTGCTCACCTCTACACACCCAAGGACCCGAGTTCACAAGGTTGGTTCATAATTGGAAACCAATAAGTATTGAGTGAATTAATGCATGAGGCTTATCATCTGTTAGGAGAAAACTAAGGTAAAATGTTAAATTTAATGAATAAACTCATACTTGGGATAGCAAGAAAGGCAGAAAATCATTCTTATAATTATGAATGCACTATATAAAGCAGACATTTGTATATGACTGTTAAAGAATCTCCAGGCTTTAGCAAAAACCATGGCATCGACAAAAACACTGCTGTCTCACATCTCCCTCAACCTGCAGGATAGACTATTACCAGAAAGAAGCTAGACACAAGAGGTCATGTTGTATGATTCCACTATATTGAAATAGCCATAATACATTAATCCATACAGACAGAAAACATACAGACAGTGGTTTCCAGAGGCTGGGAGAAAAGGGGAATAGGAGACTGCTTAATAAGTAAGGGGTATCTTTTTGGAGTAATGAGAAAGTTCTGGAACTAGATAGTAGTAATGGTTGCATGACATTGAGAATGTATACTAAATAAAAATGTCACTGGATCATGGTGTATAATCTTTTCAATATGCTTTTGGATTGCATTTGCCTAGTATTTTACTGAGGATTTTTGCATCTGTAATCATGAGGGATATTAGTTTGTAATTTTGTTGTGATTCTTTTTCTGGCTTTGGCATTAGGGTAATACAGGCCTCCAAGAATTCTCCTTTCTTTTCTATTTTTTGAAAGTTTGAGAAATATTGGTGTTAATTCTTCTCTAAATATTTGGTAGAATTTAAGAGTGAAGCCATGTAGGCCTGAACTTTTCTTTGTGGGTAGTTTTTGAATTATTAATTTAATTTCTATTTACACTAGGTCTATTTAGATTTTCTATTTCTTCTTAAGCCAATTTTTTCAGTAGTTTGTGTCCTTTTAGGAATTTGTCCACTTATCTAATTAGTAGGCATATAGTTGTTCACAGTATTCCCTTATAATCCTTTTTATTTCTGTATTAATGTCTCCTTTTTCATTCCTGATTTTAGCAATTTGAGTCTTCTCTCTCTTTTTCTTTATCAATCTAGCTAAAGGTTTGTCAATTTGGTTGATCTTTTGAAGAACCAACTTTTAATTTCATTGATTTTTCTCTTATTTTTCTATTTTATACTTCATTAATTTCCACTCGAATCCTACTTTGGGCTTAGTTTGCTCTTTCTCCTTTGTTTTAAGGTGGAAAGTTAGGTAATTGATTTGAGATCTTTCCTCTTTTTAAACATAGGATTTACAGCTATGAATTTCCCTCTCAGTATTGCTTTAGCTGCATTCCATAAGTTTTCATATGTTATATCCTCATTTTCATTCACCTCGAAGTATTTTCTAATTTCTCCAGTGGTTTGTTCTTTGGCCCTTTGATTATTTAGGAGTATATTATTTAATTTCCACATATTTGTGACTTTCCCAAATTTCCTTCTGTTTTCTTTTTCTAGTATTATTCTTTCATAACTGGAGAACATACTTTGTCTAATTTCAATCCTTTTAAGCTTATTGAGGCTTGTTTTATGTTTTTTGGCGGGGGTCTTAAACAACAGAAATTTATTTTTGCACTCTTCTTGGCTTGTGGATGGCCATCTTCTCACTGGGCATGAGAGGAGCTTTCTTGCTCTTTTATGTCCTTTCTCTTTTTTTTATTTTGGTATCATTAATATACAATCATATGAGCAATATTGTGGTTACTAGATTCCCCACATTATCAAGTCCCCACCACATTTGTTTTATGGTTTAACATGTTCTATCTTAGAGAATATTCCATGTGCATTTGAGAAGACCATTCATTCTACTGTTATTACATGGAGATTCTATAGATGTCTGTTAGGTCTTATTGATAAAAATTACTTTTAAAATTAAAAACTAGTTTTCTTTTTTTTGCCACAGTATGTTTAATGATATAGATGTAATATAATTTATTTAACCAATCTCCTATTATTGTATATTCAGGATATTTTCCATTTTTCCAAAATATAAACAAAGCTGAATGAACATATTTTGCATTTGAGTATTTCTCTACAGACATGATTATTTAGGATACATTTCTGAAAGTGGCATATTTTGGTTAGAGTATCTCAGCTTTTAAGGTTTTTGATATATTTCATTAGATTGCCTTCCAGGAAGAAGGTTTTGTCAATTTTCATTCCAACCATTAGTTCTGGAAAATTCAGGTTCCTCTTTACACCCACTAACACTGGGTATTACTGTCCCTTTGAATCTTCTGCTACATGGACTCAGCCATTGTGGACATTTATTATTGCTGCTGCCCAGCATCCAGTCCTTTTCCTTCTGGTAGCAGTACATCTAATTTCCTTTGGAAACCACACCTTCCAAGCTCTCATGAGGGGCCTGACATAATCCCCCAGCTCCAGACGCGGGCAAGTGACCCATTTCCTAGCTCATCAGTGTCCTGTGCATGCCCAGCCACAGGGATTGACTCAACGAGGATCATGTGACCTTACCAGCTCAATGAGATCCAACTCCTGGACTTTTCATGGAATATTGAACAAGAGTTCTTTTCTCCCCCTGAGTTTACTAAACTGTTGGGGTGTAAGCCTGAAACTTCTGGAGAGGTCCTGCTGGAGACTGAAGCCTATTCTTAAAAGAAAACAACTGAGAGATGCAGAAATGAGTGACAACTTCTTGGGGAACATCATTTGAGAATTCCCCTCGATCTAGGTATATCTGAAGCTTTAGTCAACTTTCTTGAATTCCTTGGTTATGTAAGCTAATATATTTATTATTAGGAGTAATAGTAGCAGCAGTATTTTGCTTAAGCTAGTTTGCTTTTGTTTTGACCACTTGCAATAGAAATAATGTTGATGAATATGGAAACCTCCAGAGCATCCCCTCAGGAGCTGCTGGGTCAGAATTCTCTGGAGCATTGCTGTGGAATTATTAGTGCTGCCCCTAAAAGAATTCCCACTTTCCTCCCTCCAGGCACTTTGTTGGACTGCTCTGCTCATCCCTTCTGATGTTAGATATAACTGTGTGAATTGCTTTGGCAAGAGACCTGTATAACTTCCGGGTAGAAGTTTTAAGAACCTGTTTGCAATTTCACATTCTCTCTCCCCTGCCTCAGTGAACACGGAAGCCTAAGTCTAGATGGGATCCCCTTTAGCTTAGTTCTTGAGTGACCAATATGAAGAGATAGATCCCTACCAACCCACACTGAATGTATAGCATGAGTAACAAAGATGGGTTTTTTTGTGTTAAGCCACTGAGATGTAATTGGTTATTTTTAGAGACAGAACCTAACCTAGCCTTTCTGAAACAATCCCCCTGGGAAAATGATGAAGGATGTTTTTCATCAATTAGATGTATCGGCAGAAAGGGCACATCCTAGGGCAGGCAGCAACTTTCCACACATCATCTGTGTTCCACAGGCCTCTTGAAATCTGACAAGCAATTCCTTAGCAGATTGACTCTATTGGTTTTCCTAAAGTTTGTTATCCTCCCAGAGGGAGGTTGACTTTGTGTGGCAGATGGTTAAAGTCAGTCCTGGTTGGTACCAGACCAACAATCCTGCCTACAGCATTGGAAACATGTCCATCTAGAGAAAAAGAAGAGAGGCAGCCAGGTCAAATCCTTCTGCCCTGCCTGTGCCACATGGAGCTGTCATGAAAATTGTATCATCAAGACTTTTAGCATTCCAAATACCTTGAGCATCTGGTTTGGGGGCAGTATCTAGGTAATCTGTGTCTGGAGAGGACAGAAGCAGGATGGTGGAGTAAGGAAGAACCTCGGCTCTGTGGGCAGATAAGCCTGTGTTTAAACCCAGGTCCACCTCTTCTTCCTGGCTCTGAGACTTAGGGTAATGTCCAGTTCTCAGAGCCTCAATGTCCTCAACTGAGAAATGTGGATTCAATAGTGCTCACTTCACTGGGCTATTGTTAGACTGTGAGCATAAAATGTATAGCTCAGGGCCCAGTCATTGGGAAGGTGCAGTAAGTGGAGACCATGGTGGTGCCAAAGCTGATTCCAGTCTGGACAGTTTTCCTTCTGTCTTCTGTGAACATCATCTGAGCCAATGATTCATAAGAGCCCAATAGCTTTAACACCTATTATGTCTTTCCTGTGATTCCACAACTGAGTAAATATAGGTTTTCTAAGTAAGCATCACTGAGGGCAATTTTTTTAGAAATCAGATTCTTAAAAATTTAATATCTATTTAACTCATATTTTCTCTATAGAACAAATGGGAAAGTATACCTCTGCTCCCAACTGGCTGTTTGGCCTTAGTTCAGTTCTCAGACTTTGGTTGAACTGGTAGGGGCAGAATCTCTCTCCCTTATTTGTACCTGGAAGGATGCAAGCCCATAGCTATTTAGGATCTCCATGAAAAGAAGTCCTTACTGAGAGAGAAGCTGTATTCGTTATCTATTTTTGTGTAACATATTAACCCAAAGCTTAGTGGCTTAAAACAATAACATCTATCCAAGTACAGTTTAGCTGGGTGCTGCTCCCTTAAGGTCTCTCACAAGGCTGCAGTCGGGGTTGTCTAGGGCTGCAGTCTCATCTGAAGGATCAACTGGGGAGGATCTGCCTCTAGTGCTCACTCATATGGTTGTTGGCAGGGCTCAGTTTCTTGTTGGCCTGAGGGCTACAGTTCCTCACTGGCTGTTGATCAGAGGCCTCCTTTAGTTTCGTGCCATGTGGGCTTCTCCTTAGAGCAGCTCAGAACATGATAGCTGGCTTCCATCAGAATGAGCAAACAAGAGTGTTTGCTCAGGATAAGGTTTGAAGGATCTAATAAGGCAGAAATGAGACCACACACTATAATATATTAAAGGAAGAAGTGCTTATTGCAAAGTGTTAAGACAAATAAGCAGATAAATGGAAAAATGAAAACTTCACCAGACTGAGTAGGCAGCACCCCAGTTGCACCAGCTGGGAAGCCCCTTGTGGAAGCCGCGCCAGAGCCTCAGTGGGACAATGATCCTGGGCAATGTGTCCACTCCACAGGTGAGGCCTTGGTGTGCTGCAGTAGAGTTCCCGCTTTATATTCTCGTACAAACGTCTTATGTAAGTATTGTTACATAAGCCCTGTTTATTATGATTTCATGTGACCTCGTGAGATAATTGACTGTTCCAGTGTTCCCAGAATTGTCCAGGATCTGAATACATTATGAAGAGCCAAACTCTCTTAACAGTCTGTTCAAGGTCTGTTTATTAGCAGAGCTTGTCCCAATACAGACCTAAGCAATCTTCCTTTTCCCTACAGAAAGCAAGAGAGAACAAGCAAAACAGAAGCCAAATCTTTTTGTAACCTACTCTCAGAAATGACATCCCACCAATTTGTCATATTCTAATCATTAGTAAGTCATGAAGTCAGGCCTCCATTCAAGGGGAGGAAATTACAAAACAGCATGAATACTAGGAGATGGGGAATATTAGGAGCCATTTTAGAGGCTGCCTATCACAGAAGCCAGTGTTGAGGAAAACAGAGCAGAGAGAGAAGTGATCAAGTCCTAGTGACTTCATTTTAGCCCATGAATCTAGCTGGACCTAAACTTGCACCATCCTTGAGTGTTTAGGCCAGCCACTAAACTCCTTTATATGTTTGTATTAGTTTGGTGCAACTGCCATAGCAAAATACCGCTGACTAGGTGGCTTAAACAACATATATTCCTCACAGTTCTGGAGGCTACATGTCCACAGTCAAGGTGCTTTCAGTATTGATTTCTGGTGATGCCTGTCTTCTTGGCTTGTAGACAGCTATCTTCTCACTGTGTCCTTACATGGCCTCTTCTCTGCACATGCAAAGAGAGAGTGAACTCTGCTTTCTCTTCCTCATATAAGGGCACCAGTACTATTGGACTAGGGCACCATCCTTAGGATCTCATTTAATCTGAATTACCTCCCTAAAGATTTTATCTCCAAATATAGTCACATTGGAAGTTAAAGCTTCAATATTTGAATTTGGGAGACATTGTGGGAGACACAATGCTGTCCATAAAATGTTTAAGCCAATAGGTTATGTCATCTGCAAATTTCTGAAATGTGGTAAAGTGGCTGCCTAAACACTAGGGGGAGAAATGCATCATGATTTGCATAGGACTTTCCTAGTTGTAGCATTGAAATCCCTATATCCGGGAAACTCTTCCATACCAGGCAAGTTGGGACAATTGTCACTCTAATAGCAGTATTTTGATGACCAAAATTAAACCAATGACACACCAAAGCAACTTTTTCAGGATTCTGTGACATGGCATTACAGAAATCATGGACTTTGGAGTTAAGATCTAGGTTTAAATCTTGACACTGGCCTCTTACTAGCTGGGCAACTACCTCATCTGTTTTCTCACCATTATAAAATAAGTGTCAGAACAGCCACCTTGAAAAATTCCCATGTGGATTGGAAGGAATTTATGTAAAAACATGGTTATCTAAACAAATGATGGTTGTCATCATTACAAGCAATTTTGGGGAGCTCAGCCAAATGGGACTATTTCAGACAAAACATGTGGTTACTTCCTAGGTCCCAGATCTCAGCTTGACATTTAGCAACTTTAATTATGTGCCAGGGCCTGTGAAGGTCTGATTTCTCTAGGACAGAGCTGCTCAGAGAATTAATGCTTATGTTTTCATGGCATCCTTGGATGTTTGATGTCTTGAAGAACCAATCAAAACTATTTCTAAAATGGCCATTTAAAGACTCCTTTGTTTATAGTGATGCTGTTTTGGCACTCTTTCCTTTAAAAATTCAGACCTGTGGCAGATGAAAATGATTTGCAGCGGTGAGATGTGGATCCTGAGCTGAGAAGTTGACCTGGGGCAGAACTCTGAGGACGCACTTGTTCATTCCCCTGAGAGTGCTGTTTAGTTTCTAGCATAGCAACCACTCCCTTCATTTACTGTATTATTCACAACTCTCCTGGTTGCAAATGACAGACCATATCCCAAATGAGCTTTGGCAAAAAGGGGGCTTTATTGGCTCAAAAAGTGGCCAAGAAGCCATGGAGAGAAGCATCACAATCAGGGAACTGAAATCTACCATGACTCTCTATCTTCTCTCTGTCCCTCTGTCTCACCCTTTCTCACAGACCAGCTTTCCACAGGCTGCCCAAAGCTACTGATCCCCATAGCTCCCCACCTTCCGTAACCAGAAGATCGCCAGCCACTCTTACTGGTCCCAAGTTAAAAATCCGAGGAAATGGCTCTCATAGGATCTTCTGGGGTCAGGTGACCATCCTTGGACCAATCACGAGAGACCAGTGGTATAGGGCAAGTAGAAAATAAAGTGGCCCTGAGAACCATGTGGTTGGGACAGGGAAAACAGCAATTCCTAAGAGGTGCTAAGCAAACAAAAGGTGTCATGACAGTGCTAAAGTTGGAAACAACACAGGAATTTTACAGTAAAGACCCCACTTAAACCCACAAAAGCACCACAGCTTTCAAAATCATGTCCAGAGAAGCATGTTGGGAGACTGATTAAGTGACTATTGACAAATTGGTCCCAATAGTGGAGACTGTAGTCTTCACTACAGGTGAATTAGCTACATATGGCCCCTCATTCAGAAGACTCAATCCTCCTTACAAAAGAGGACCTACATAGAGTGCTCTAAATATACTGGTCAATGTCCTGGACCTTACCTATTTCCAGACTTCTGTGTGCATTAGAATAAGGTGGGAGTTGAAGCATGCACTTTCCCAGGCTTACCCCTCAGATTCCAATTCAATGGTCTAGGGTGTAATCATGGAGTCTGCATTTTCATAATGCTGATGTTCACAACCAGGAGAGTTGTGAATAATACATTTTAATAATGATGATGCTGATGTAGATGGCCCATGGTTTCATGCTGAGAAACCATGCACCAGGCCACCTGTCTACAAGATCATGGAAATAAAGCAACACGTACATTACCTGGCACATGGCTTGTGCTGAGGAAATAGCCCAAGAGAGGCCATGTAACTGGTCCCAGACCTGCACGAGACTTCTGATGCTAACTCAGTCCTATGCAGTCTTGAGTGTGACATCTAGAACTCCCCAACTCTGTCCCCCAGCCTGCCCAGAATAAAATAACAGTAGCAGCATTTTCATTTTATAAGCACTTGGTTTTATTGCACAGAAGCAATTGAAAGTGGACTTCAGTGGAAAAGTGTGCCCTGGCATGATTCTGTGGTCAATGCCCAGCCCCACCTGCTCCAGCTCTCCCATGATAGAGAGCTCTGGGCAAGAGCTCGACCACTCCTTTGGAAAACAGAAGGCATTCAGGAATAGGTTAAGACATCTCAAGCATAATGTGTTTCTAACTGCTCATTCATTATTGTGGTCATCTGTCAGTTGCACATACAGGAAATAAATGCACTTATTTGGAAAGGAGGGGGCAGTTTTTACAGTCAAGTGTTTACATATGGCATTCGGCATATATCACATTCAACTACATAAGCTATCGTAACATAATTGTCCATTGCCTGGGGAGGGATTGGGATGTGGGGCCAGGGGTTAGGAGTGCCCTCTCCTCTAACATATTGCTAACAGAAATTCCTGTTTGGTGAATCATGGGCCCCATCATCTAAGAGTTTCTTCTTACATAAAAGAGAAATAAAGTGAAAATTCATTATGCCGATCCTTGAGCTCTCAGACCCTCCTGAGTTTCTTTGGCTGCTCTGGATGTTCTTTTTTCTCTGCCTTACTTCTCCCCCTTGGTAGCCTGGCCTTCTGTGGCCTTCTCTGGAGGCCTGCTGTCTTTCTGGTCTGTGCTGGAAGACTTCTCAGCTTTTTCCGTCTTGGCCTTGGGGCCCTCCTTGCTGGGCTCTTCCTTGCCTTGGGTTTCCATCTGGGGTTTCTCTGTGGCCTTTTCCTCCTTGGCGTCTTTTTTGTCAGTCGCTGCTGGCTTCTCTTCCTTCTTTGGCTTCTCTGGCTCCTTCTCGGCGGCTTTGCTGGGTTCTTTGGCCTTGGTGTCATCTGGCTCCTTCTTGGCCACCTCCGCCTTCTCTTTGGGTTTGGCCTCTTCCTTCACCTTGGCAGGAGCTTCCTTCTCTGGAGTTGCTTTTTTCTTATCTTCAGCCTCTTCCTTCTTGGCTTCAACTTTGGATTCTTTGAGCTTCTCCACAGCAGGTCCCCTCTCCTCTTGGACCTCAGGTTTTGGAGACTCTTTCTTGGGCACTTCATCTTTCTTGCTGTCCTTCTTCTCCTCAGTTTTTGGTGTGGCTGGAACTTTCTCTTCCTCTACCTTCTTTGGGGGCTCTTTGGCTTTCACCTCCTGGGGTTTCTCTTCCTTCCTGGGGACTTCCTTCTCAGGAGACTTGACCTTCTCTGGGGACTTGACCTCCTCCTTGACAGGGCTTTTTGCCTTTTCAGGGGACTTAATGTCTGCAGGGGACCTTACTTCCTCCTTTGCTGGGGTCTTGGCTTCTGGGGACTTCACATCAAGAGTCTTGGCCTTCTCTGGGGACTTGGCCTTCTCTGGGGACTTGGCTTCTTCCTTCACTGGGGATTTGGCCTTCTCTGGGGACTTGGTCTTCTCTGGGGACTTGGCCTCTTCCTTCACTGGAGACTTGGCCTTCTCTGGGGACTTGGCCTCTTCCTTCACTGGGGACTTGGCCTTCTCTGGAGACTTGGCCTTCTCTGGGGATTTGGCCTCTTCCTTCACTGGGGACTTGGCCTTCTCTGGGGATTTGGCCTCTTTCTTCACTGGGGACTTGGCCTCTTCCTTCACTGGGGACTTGGCCTTCTCTGGGGATTTGGCCTCTTCCTTCACTGGGGACTTGGCCTTCTCTGGGGATTTGGCCTCTTCCTTCACTGGGGACTTGGCCTCTTCCTTCACTGGGGACTTGGCCTTCCCTGGGGATTTGGCCTCTTCCTTCTCTGGGGACTTGGCCTCTTCCTTCACTGGGGACTTGGCCTTCTCTGGGGACTTGGCCTTCTCTGGGGACTTGGCCTTCTCTGGGGATTTGGCCTCTTCCTTCTCTGGGGATTTGGCCTCTTCCTTCACTGGGGACTTGGCCTTCTCTGGGGATTTGGCCTCTTCCTTCACTGGGGACTTGGCCTTCTCTGGGGATTTGGCCTCTTCCTTCTCTGGGGACTTGGCCTTCTCTGGGGATTTGGCCTCTTCCTTCACTGGGGACTTGGCCTCTTCCTTCACTGGGGACTTGGCCTTCTCTGGGGATTTGGCCTCTTCCTTCACTGGGGACTTGGCCTTCTCTGGGGACTTGACCTCGGCTGGGGACTTGGCCTCTTCCTTCTCTGGGGATGCTACTTCTGCTGGGGGAGACTTTGCTTCTTCTTCTCCCTCTTCTGCTTCCTTCTTACCCTCCTCCTCTTTGGCCTCTTTCTCCTCCTCTTCAGTCACTTCTTCAGTCACTTGGATCTCCTCAGTCTGTTCCTCCACAATTACGGTTTCCTTCTCTGACTTTTCTACCACCTTGACCTTCTCTTCACTTTTGACCTTTACATGAGTAGACATGGTGGGGATTCTGGGGAGTCCTTCTGGAAGGGAGAAAGGACTCGGGCCAAAGCCAATTCGACACTCTTCACCCTCCAGGAGTTTTCTGCAGAATGGGTAAGGGAACATGTTACTATTAACTTAGAGCAGATTGTTGAGTTTGGGGTCTTCCTGTGTTACTCTGAAGTTCCACAACATCCAATGAAATGGACTTTGGTGGAGGAAGGAGTGGGTACTTTGAGACTGGAGAAACTCACTTAGCAAATCATCCCAGGTACCACCCAAAATATGCACCCCAATGGCATTGCTCTAGTTTAACACAGCTAAGGCTGCAACTTAAGAAATAAAACAACTTTTCTTCTCCCTGAGACATGGCCCTCCAGGGTGAGAGCCTACATTAACAAAAATTACATTTATTGTTCCTCAGCTAAAAGGTTATTCAAGAGAAAGGTGGGAGCTTGAGCAAACAATTTGTAAATTTGGATTTAAGAGGTCTTAGAATGTTCCCATTTGAATTTAAAGGGTCTCCTGTCACCTATATTCTTATCCATTGGGTTTTAGGAATAGGTTGACGGCAGCAGTTTCTACTTTTTCCTCCTTACTAATTCTATGACTTTATAGCCAAGCTACTCAAATCTGTTAAACCTCAGTTTCCTCATTGTAAAAAGAGTCATAAGAGTCCCTACCTCAGAGGGTCATTTCAGAGTCATAAGACTCCCTACCTCAGAGGGTCATTTCAGTGAAATAATGAATGGAAAAGACCTGGCCATCCCCACCTCAGAGTAAGTGTAGGGCTTACCCCTGCAGCCCAGTGCGTTGCAGATTTAACAGCATGTGAATCATGCAGCAATCTGGCTAAAATGCAAATTCTGATTCAGCAGGTCTGCGTGGGGGCCTGAGAGTGGGCCTTTCTGAAGCTTGTTGATGCTGACTGTGCTGGCCCTTTTTTTTTAAATAATGGATAATAAGGCTTTTAAATAATGGATAAGCACAATTCAGCCAAAAGTTAATGCTTTTTTTTTAAACTTTTTTTTGGTATCATTAATATACAATTACATGAGCAACATTGTGGTTACTAGATTCCCCCCATTATCAAGTCCCCAGAACATACCCCATTACAGTCACTGTCCATCAGTGCCATCAGTGTAGTAAGATGCTGTAGAGTCACTACTTGTCTTCTCTGTGCTATACTGCCTTCTCCCATTTGTGCTGGTTCTTAGACCACACTTTGAGTAGCAAGATTACAGACTAGAGCCAAGAGGTGAGAAGTGACGGGTCACCAGCTAGCAACTGGGACAGGTCCTCATGGGGTCAGTCCTGCTTCTCAGCAGGAAACTGTAGAGCTGGGAGGTCTCATGGGTACCATTTACTGAGGGCTTTCTCAGTGGCAGCTCAGGGGTACCTAGATTAGCTCATGAGCAGGATTAACACCTCCTCCAATGCCCTCATGGTGTGGGTACTGTTATTATCATCCACATTTATTTTCCCATTACACAAATGGTCAGGGTGCTAAGAAACTAAGTTATAAAGGCCCCTGACAACTCAAGTACCTCCTTTCCCTCCAAAGTAGGCCTCTGGCTGGCTGGATTTGGGGAGGGGCCAAGGAACTTTGACCCTCTAAGTCATTGTCAGAATGAAAATAAGTCACTCTTAAGATTTTTGTATCTCAGAAAGTAGAATGGTGATTGCTAGGGCTGGGGAAAGAGGGAAAGATGGTGGAGAGTTACTGTTTAATGAACACAGGGCTTCAATTTGTGCAGATGGAAAAAGTTCTGGAGATTGACGGTGGTGATGGCTGTACAACAGTGTAACTGTACTTAATTCCACTGAACAGTATACTTAAATATGGCTACATGGTAAGTTTATGTAAATATATTTTACCATAGTAAAAATTTTTTTTCTCTAAGACAGTCAGGCTGTCTCTCTGAGGGCTTGAAACCCAAGTCTACCTTCTCAAAAGAACATATAGGCTCCCCACCACCTCAAAGGCCCTGGCCTGCCTTACCTGTAGGCGGCAATCTCGATATCCAGAGCCATCTTGACATTGAGCAGGTCCTGGTACTCTCGGAGCTGGGCTGCCATCTCCCACTTTGTGTTTCTCAGCTCAGTGTCCAGCTGCTGGATGGCTTCCTGGGGAGGAGAGGTCACATGCATCACACGCTAGCTAGCACCTGGCCCTTGACAGCGGAGGAGCTGGGGTGGACTCTAAAAACTCAAAGCAGTCCCAGCCAGCCAGGCTTGCTGTGGCCAACGCCCACCCTGTCAAAGCTGCAGGGCCCCCACTGATGGATATGGAAACCACCTAGAGTAAAAGATCTTGCTGTGTGTATTTATACACCCTCAGCCTGGGGAGGCAGCCTATAATGAAACACACTAGCCACCAGTGACGGTTATCCCTGGTCAAGCCGGGAGATGGGATGATGGGTGAATTTTTACAGCTCTCCTAAGCTTAGAAAATGCTCAGTGGAAACAGAGCCTTGTCTTCTTTGGCTCCCTATTGTTTCCCCAATGCTCCAATGTGCCTCCCACATAGGAAGGGGTCGGGAAGAATCTGTTATTGATGACTGAAACAATACCCAGAAGCACGTTAAATACACATTGGAGCTTCCTCCCCTGTCCCCAGGCCCACTGTTCACTGCTTTAAGTGAACCATTATGGCTGATTTTTATTGTCTCCTTTTGTTTTCTCCATTTTCAAATTCTTTCTACAGGTGCCATGTATTACTTGTATAAATTCTTGAAAAGTGGTATTTTCTTTTGCCAGTTGTTTTTAATGGGAAAAATCTGCCAAGGCCTTCCCCAGGCTAATCACCCTCACAGACACTGGTTATTGTTTACCAATTGCTCACCATGACCAGGATCTTGCTGAGCACATTCACACTCATCTCATGAGAAATGTGCTTGTCTTTTTAACCTTCACAGCTCTGCAAAGCAGGCATTTGTTTTTTTCATTGCACTGAAGGAATGCAGATTCATTCAGAGAGGCACATAATTTTTCAGGGATCACACAGCTAGAAAGACACAGTAGATGTCTGACTCCAAGGCCCATGGTGTTAACCACCACAACCCCACTCAGAGAGGGTCAGTGACTTGCTTAAGGTCACCCAACCACGAGGCAGTCTGGCTCTCTGCCCTATATCAGCCCACCTGGTAGGATGCAATGTCGGCCTGATGACGGTCCTCCAGCTCAGAGCGCTGCCTTTCCAGAGAGTCCTTGGTGCCTTTGAGCGCCTCCAGTTCTGTGGTCCTGGCCTGCAGCTGGCGGCGGTACTCAGTTATCTCCTCCTGTGCTGAGCGCATGGCGTCTGTGTTCACCTTGGCTGCTTCTGACAGTCGGTCCAACCGCACTGGGAAGGAGAGGGCAGGGCACAGGATTAGACACAGCTGAATTTGGCTTCCAGTGCCCCAGATCCAGAAGGTGACACACATGGGTTGAGGACCACCTGGGTGTTAGGCACCATTTTGGATGCTTTACTCACCCTATCCTTTGTGATAGGCAAATGATTACTGTCCAAGGCCACTCAGCTAGTAAACGGCACTGGGATTCAAATCTAGTATATATCTGGCTCTAAAGATCTGACTCTTGTCTTCCCCAACTCAGAAAACCTGCAGGGCAGAGAAAGCCCTCATTTCTAGTCCTAATTCCTGGCTCAGCTTCCCAGCAAGAGCTGGTAGTGCTGGGGGTTCATATGTGAAACATGGCTCTTGGGGCTTCACTCTGAGCTTGTGGCCAAATAAGTTAATGAGCCTGTGACCTTTGGAGATATGAAGGTGTTGTGAACCACCATGTGGCCACAGCCTCTTCTCTGCAGGTTTCTCCTGTGCAGAGCCCAAAGTCACTGCAGCGCCTGGGGCCAACTCCTCTGACCCTTCCTCCACCCGGTTGCACATTCTCTAGTACTGGAGCCCCTGTGCCCATGGCAGCTGCACCTTAGCTCCTGAGAGCAATGGGTTGCTAGTTCCCAGAAGACCTTCTGGGGCCAGTGGAGCTCTAGAGACTGGTCTGTAGCTCCTGAAAGGAAACATCCTAAATTCTGACATAGTGACACTCAGGGCGTGAGTCTTGGGAATGCAAGAGGAAGAAGGGAAGCCAGCTGGGTGGGCTGGAATTCCTGGGATGGTTGGCCTGTGTGAAGGGCAAGCCCCAAGAGAGCAGAGGGGTTTGCTCTGGGAGGAGCCTTGGTGCAGATATGGGGGAGGGGACAGTTCTGCCACTGCAGAGGAGAGGAAAAGGAAGGTGAAAAGCCATGCATCCAAATCCCAACCTTCTCATCTTTCTCTGCTAGTGCTGGCTAAGACTTAGAAACCATCCAGGTGGCTGAGGGTTCTTAGGTATTGTGGATCACAGACCCACTAGAAAATCCTTGAAGCCTCTGCACCCTCTCCCAAGAATAATGCAAAAGTTTTACACAGTTTTAGGAAGGATCACTTTGCTCCGCAGAAGAAGAAGCCCAGTTGCTTGACCCCCTGCCTTTCGACGCCAAAATAAATGAAAACCAGGGAGGGCAAGTGTTAGCCAAGGTCACCCTGCAGCTGCTGCGGGCTAGCTGACTCAGGGCAGCAATGGTTGGGGAGGCGGGAGGACTTGGGAGGCTCCCAGCTTCTCTGAAGGGGAGATGGGATATTAAGGGTTCGATGGGCCACCTCAGCTTTGGACACCAACTGGTTGTGGTGATGGCTCCCCCAGGGAGAAAAGAGAGTGACTCACCCCTTCTCTCAAGTAGTAGGAAGGATAGGGGAGGGATCAGGAGAATGGGGTCCCTTGCAGTGTGCAGGAAAGGATGGGCAGTGTTGGGCAAGGAAAGCATGTTACTTTGAAGGGCAAAGAGTCCCCAGTTCCTGTGGCTTAAGCCAGCACCGCTTTTGAGCTGTGGAGGGAAGCTGATGGAAAGGGGCCTCAGGGTGGGGTTACCTAACCTTGGTTAGCAGCGGGGACCCAGAGCTGAAGGATAGATATAAGGACCCTGGGGAAGAGCAGCCAAAGGAGAACCCTGAGTTGTGCGGGGTGGGCGACGTCCCACAAGAGGCCCAGAGTGAAACCATTATTTAACTCAGGGGCATGCACTTTGCATGGAGGCCAAGAACCCCCGAGCCGTCCAGCCGTGTCCTCTCCGGTCACGCTACCCTGCTCCTCGCTGCCCGACCGCAAGGGGCGCCCGTGCCCCACACCCCCGCGCGCCTGCTAACCTCGGAACCATTCCTCTGACTGCAGCGTGCTCTGCACCGCGTGGCCTTCGAGTTGAGCACGGATTTCGCGCAGCGCCGACGTTACGTCGCACTTCAGGGCGTCGCGCGCTTCTGCCTGTACCTGCGCCTGCGCGGCGCCGCAGCCCTGGATCTGGCCAAGCAGCTCGCCCACCTCCTCCTGGTGGTGACGCCGCAGGTAGCCGCACTCCTCTTGCAGTGCTTGAGCCTTTTTCTGCAGGTCGACGCGGGCCGCCTCGGCCTCCTGAGCAAAGCGCGCCAATGCGCGCGCCGCCGCCTCAGCCTCCTCCCGCTGCCGGGCCTCGTCGTCTAGGCGCTGTCGCACGTGCGCAATGTCTTCTAGCAGGTGCTCCTGCTCCAGGCGCAGCTGGCCCCGCGCGGCTCCCAGGCGCACCACGGCGCCGCGCATCTCCCGCACCTCGCGCTCGTACAGCTCGCCCATGGCGGCGCGGCCTGCGTGCTGCTGCCGCAGCGCCGCTGCCTCGCCCTCCAAGCTGCGGTTGTGAGCCTCGAGCTGCCGCACCTTGTCGATGTAGCCGGCGAACCGGTCGTTCAGCGCCTGCAGCTGCTCTTTCTCGCTGCGTGCTGCCGCCGCTGCCACCACGCCGCCCTCCGGTCCGTTGCTCAGCGTGTCTAGTGAGTCGGTGCTTGAGGTGGCTGCCGCGCCCCGGAAGCGGGCGGGTGAGGCCGACACGGAGCTCACGGACGTCCGTGCCCACGAGTGGAAGCCGCTGGACGAGCCGGCCGCGGAGCGCGCGCCGCCCTTGCGAGCCAGCGCATAGTGCAGGCTGCCGCCTCCGTGGAGCGGCGCGAACGGGGCGCCCAGCAGCGCGTCTGCGCCGCTGAAGCTCATCATGGCCGAGTAGGTGCGGCCGCCGGCGGAGTGGGAGCCCAGGGCCGGGACCGGGCAGGCGGTACTGCGGCAGCCCCGGGACGCCGGCCCTTTTATAGCAGCCCGGCAGGGTCCAGCCCCTTGGCAATTGACGGGGAGGGGGGTGGGGAGGAGCGCGGAAGGAGGGCCCCGCCCTCTCTGCCTCCTCCCCCGCGGCCCGGGCCGGCTGGCTCCGCCGCAGTGAGAGGGGCGGGGCAGGGGGACCAAGGAGTGACGGGGAGGTGATACGGCCGTCAGAGAAGCCTCGTGAAGTCGGGTCAAGGGGTAGAGGACTCTCGGAGTGCCGGCGGGGACCCCTGGGTGCAGGTCGGAAGACCCTGCTACTGTGTTCGGAATAAGAGAAGGGGCCCAAAACGAGGAGAGGACGGGATACCTAACGGGAATATGGGCAGGGTGCGTCCAGGAGGGAGCGGTGGAAGAATATAGTTAGTAGGATGAGAGGACCCCTGAATGAGGGGGCACAAGATTTTTCTATTAGGCCCTTAGGATAGGGGATGCAGAGTGTCTGCGGCCAGCCCCGGAATACGGGAGGGAGAAGGTAATCCTCAATGGAGGAATGGTGGGTGCTACAGAGGGAAGAGATAGAAGACCCCTGAATGGGGGTACGCTGTTTCTCTAATAGCTAGGGGGCCACGCGGAGAGGGCTCAAGAAACTTTGCGGCCAGCTGCGGAATAGGGGAGGAGGATCTGGAGTTGGGAAGTGTACCGAAGCTACCTTGAACTAGGGGTATGGGAGACACTGCAGAGAATGGAGAGAGGGAACCCCGGATGGGGGTTATCTGGTCTCTGCAGGAGAGGAGGTGGGGGACCCTACAGCTGGCCCCGCTCACTGAAGAGGTCATAGGGTCCCCTGAATGGACAGGAGGAACTTGGGCTAAATGTGAGGGTCAGAGAACCCAGAGTGGGGTTGTTGTGCGGTCTAGGCATGAAGCTGGGAGAGCTGGTGCCTGTTGTGGGGTGGTGGGAAGTGACAGGTGTGCTGGAAGTCACTCAGGCCAGGGTCCGCATGCTGAGGTCAGCATCAGTGTGCTGGCCAAATGACCTTGGACAAGTTGTGTCCCTCCACCCTTGGTTTTCCCATACAAAGAGGGGGCCATGCCCTGGGACATGCTGCAGCTTGAGACCCTCTGCTCCCCCAGCGGCTTCTATTTTTTGTGTGTGGGGGGGTCCTCTGGCTGAATTGGGAGAGGGGAACCCACATACTGCTGGGGGATATGGCAGCCACTTTCCCACAACTAGAAAGTCCATCTTTCTCCCTCTCCCCTCCCCATCTTCCCAGCTTCAATTTGTCACTTCTCTCCCCACCCCTGAACAGACAAGTGGGTGCCGCGATAGGCACCCCTTCTTGCCCCCGGAGAAGTGGTGGGATGCTTTCAGGGTACCAAGGTCCCCCATAAGTCCTAATGGGTCAGGTACAAAAAGGGGTTCCTGGGATTTGGGGTACCCTGAAACTGCTGGTGTTATTTGGCTTTTTCTAGGGTTTCATTCTCATGTCAAATGCCCTGGGAGTGGGGGGGCACTGCGGCTGTTGCTTCAGCACCAGGGACAGGGCCCTCCCTTTGTTGGGGAGAGGGGTTATCTCTGCCATACCGTGGGGAGAGGGGAGGGAGGGACGCCATCTCCCCTTTGCCTGATCCCTGTGCTATGCAGATGGGGAACTGAGGAGGGGTGGGTGGATGATCCAGCAGGGTCACCCCAAGAGCCAAAGCTTCTGCTAGGGTCCAGTTCCGTGTTCTGTGAAGTTCGTATACACACCCAGGCTGTCCTGCTTCTCCATTGGGAACTGAAAGGAACCCCACAGTCCTTTGCCAGGAGGGAACCTTGAGAATCCTTGGGAAGTCAGTGTAGACTCCCCTCCCACATCTGAATCTCAGCCCCCACTACACTTCCACTTTACACTGGTTTTCCTTTTGTGGGAGCCCCAGGATGGGGACAGACAGATTCCCACAGGAAAGCACTCTGCCAATTCTTCTCTCCTTGCCCTGCGTCTTAGTCCCACACCCCTGATTCTAAGCAGACCCTCAGAGATGGGGAAGTGATGATACTGTCCCTTTAAACACGTTTTACTGGAAGGAGAGTGCGCTGGGGAGGAGGTAGGAGGGGGAAGGGAGTTTCTGGTTTTGCATGGAGAAGCAGAACATGATGAAGCATTTTTCCCCCCATTTAAAGATCCAGTCATGCTCCAGTTTGCAGGGGGCAGAGGAGCTCGTTTGCAGTTGGTGCTGGGAGGATGGAGGTGAGTTTCTGGTCTGAGACTTTTGAGAATGTCACTTGAGGGGCTTGAGCAGAGTCTCCATGCTCTCACATGGCTCCCCATTTACTTGTCATTCTGCTTGGAATTTTGCCATTAGAGCCTTGTTCCTCTGGGTTTTCTCAGTCATCTGCATAATGCAGATACATCCTCTGGGTGTGGTAAGGCTGACAAGCAGCTAACAATAAGGAGGAGTGGTCAGGCCCAGTAAAAGAGGTGAGGGGGCCAAGAGGGATTTCTGTCAAGGCCAGGGGCCACAACACGGGATCCCAGCTGCCTGTGGATTCCAGGCAAGAAGACCCAGGCATGATTCAGGTGGCTGGAAAAATAACATGAGGGTGGGAGTCCTGAGTTCAGTGCCTCAAAGAGCCCTTCAGGCGCTGCTAGGAAGCCATCCCTGACCTCCTTTACTCCCACATTTAGTTAATTGTACCCTCCACAGTCCCCGGTGCTAATCCACAGCATCATACCGCTCTGTATTGTTATTGGTGAATGAATGAATGAATTCCATCAGTTCTCCAGCCTACCTTGTGGTCTTTGAGGTGGCTAAAAGCTATTCTGCCTTGAGTCCTTGGGTCTCAAATCACTTTCACCTTCCTCCCCTCAATTCTTGCTGTTTGGAAGTCAGTAGAACAATATATTCATTCATTCACCCAGCACATGTACTGAGCACCTGCTGTGTGACAGGCACAAACAAAACACTGAGGTTACAGAAACCCCATGAACCTCTAAAATCATCTCCTCAGGACAAGGATTCTCAAGTCCTTCCCAAATTCCAGTTCAGCATTTCCCAAGATACCTTCTTGAGGATGGAGATAAGTATTCCTCCAACAAGGAGAAGAGAGGAGTTTCATGGTTAAAGGAGTTAAACAGGGCTCTTGAAGCAATTGTTGGAACCTGGACTTGGCAGTGAGCACTGGGAATCGCTCAGAGGTGAGTCAAGTGTGCCGAGTTCCCCAAACTTGTTTGACCACAGTCCCCACCTGCCCCCAAGTGCTTCTATGTAACCTACACTGAAGAACCCACTCAGAATTGGGCTCCAGCCTCTGTTCTCCCTGGCCTGCCATCTGGACTCTGTGAACCCTAAGCTTAGTGCTCTTTGGAAACAGGACTGCAGTGTGAAGGATAAAGCAGTACAGCTCTCTGTGAACATCGGCCACACATTGCTATCACTCACTCCATTCATTCAGCTTCTACAGGAGTAGACCCTGTAGTGAGCACTGGGGACTCAAGAATGAGACCCTAGTGAAGGGGAGTCCCTGTCATGTATATAGCAGAGAACTCAGCCACCACTTTCTCTTTGGTACCTCCTCAAACCTTGTCCCTATTTTACAGATGAATAAACTGAGGCCAGACTGAGGCAATGGATTGTGTGAGTTGACCTGGTGACAGAGTAGAGGTAAGCCCAGGCCTAACCTGGTGTAGGATGAAAGGGGACCCATTTCTCTGGCACAATAGGGGCCCAGAGGCTTGAGGGTGGAGCAGTGGCCCCCAGAGAGGAAACAGGCAGCTGGCTGGGATGGGGTCTGGCTTCTGACAGGTCGTCCAGCTGAGAGTTCCTGTGTCCCGTGACCCAAGTTGGCACATCCTTTATGTGGGACCTCACTCCCAGCCTGGCCATCCTGCACCACCGTGTCACATCTCTGAGGAACAGCATGTGACTCTGTTTGGGGGTACACCTAGTAAACTCATTCTTTTCCTGTTTTATTTTTCTCCCACACAACTTGGGGAAAATGGAAAATTCTATCTTGTCTCTTCGCATAGAATGTAAGCTTCATACGGATAAGGATTTGTCTGTTTTATTCATTGCTTCTTTCCTCAGTGCTTGGAACAATAGCTGGCACACAGTAGGTGCTTAACAAGTAGTTGTCTGATGGCACAGCAACCCTGCCTGAGGGACTTGTGAACACCTGGACATTTCAGCACCAGGCCTCTGGACAGTTCCAGACCTGGTGAACCCTTGGAGAGAGTCGGGGCTGGATGACTGTGGAAGGTGAGTTTGAAAGTGTGGTCCCTGCCCTCAAGCTTGGAGCCTCCCAGCCTGACCTGTGTGGTCACTTGTTGGGGTTCAAGCCCTGCCCACTCCATTTCCTGCAAACCTCCCCCACCAAGTATTTCCTTTTCCTTTTTGAGATGAGCAATTATTTTGATGTATCTATGAAGCACTCAGCATTTCTTTATCTTTGTCTGTCTAGCCCCTTAGTGTTCATGTTCTTCCTTTCCTACATTCTCAGACTCTTCCCTTCCTCTCCTTTTTCCATTTCTTGCCCCTTCCCCTCTCCCTCTATTATATCCCTTCTTCGTTTTTGCCCCCAGTTTCTCTGTTCTCCTTATCCCTTCCCTCCTCCCTTCCTCCTCATCTCCTTCCTTAGAGATGTCCTATTTTTGCAGAATTTGATTTATAGTAAAGAGAGGCAGCCTCCCTCTCTCCCTACTCCCTTTATGAAGTGAACACCAAAAACCAAACTACGTGCGGTTTTACCTACGCCTCCTCTTCCTAGTATCCTCCCACAGGCTTAACCACCAGGAGACCAGCCCGCAGCCGATGAAGGCCTGCATCAGGCCTGCCTGCCTGCCCACCAGTCTGCTGCCTGGGATGGCTCTGCGTGGGAGGGTGATTCTGCCACCAAGGTCAGGAGCTGGTGGGTGGATTTATAGATCCGCCCATCTCCCCTGCAGTTCCCTTTGTGGGCAATTACAGATGAATGATTTTGAGCTGTGGTTCCTGAGACTTGGAGTGAGATGATTCACCGGTCTTTCCTAAGGGACCAGTTCTAGCAACTGGGTGAGGCTTGCCGAGTTACGAGTGCTCTAGGGCTGTCATATTCTTATTACTTAGAGCAAGAGGTTACACAACAATAGGAATGAAGGCTCTCAGCTGGGGATGGAAGGTGGTGCCTCTGCTTTTGCACCTGGCCTCTCTCATCTCGGCAGCTCTATGAAGTAGATACTGTTACTATCTCCACTTCATGGTTCAGGAAACAGAGACTCAGAGAGGCTGTCCCAGGTTACATAGCCAGTAAGTGGTGGAGCTGGAATTCAAACTGGTCTGATGGGCTCCACAGCAATAAACTCAACTACAAGACCATGCTACCACCTCTCATGTTCACAGGAAGGTCCAGCTGGGTACAAGATCACTGCTTGTGGACCAAACATTTTCCTGGTTACATTGCAGCTGGCTGGGACTTTCCTCTGGGGGTTCCATCTGGCACCTTGGTGGAAGCGGAGGTGCTTGAGAACTGCCATTGTCTTGGAGGAAGAAGGCTTCCCAGGCAGTACATCAGGAGGTTGAAATGACAGCTGACTCAGCTTTCCTGATGACCGGTCCTGAGGAGACAAATAAGTAGAAAGCAGTCATGGAACCATGATTGATGTTCACAGCAAAGATCTTGACTCATCAAGAAAACAATTTTGGCAACCTCTGTGTGAGAAGCACCTGCCTGCTGTGTGCCAGCTGCCTGCATGTGCAGTGTCTACTACAACTCCAGCAGTCTGCGGGGTCCTCCTCCAATACAAAGTAGGACATCTGGGTCACAGAAAGAAAGTGACCTGCCAAGGTCACAGAGCAAGGTGATGGAGGGGCTGTGCTTCACATCCAGGCCTCCTGCACTTCCCAGTATCCACAGTGGCACTCAGAAAAAAAGGTTTCGGTGATGCTTTATCTCTTTACTCTGGAGAAGGCAGTCCACAGTACAAAGATTCTATGCCGACAAGTTTAAATTGTTATGTTGGGACTTGAGGGGAGAACTGTCAGTTGGATAAAAGTTCATTCCTGATGGTCAATGTTGGCAGGTAAGTGAGGCATTATTGGACTTTAAAGAGGTCCCTGTAAGTGGGCACAGCCCTGGGCTTGGTGGACATGAAGCTCACCTTGCTTGGGGGCCGCTGCACCCATGCGTGTCTCTCTGCAATCAGGCTGTGTGAAGATAGACAAGGCCTGGCAGCAACTTGGAACCACCCAAAAGCAGCAAATGCCAGCACGGGGAAGAAAAAAGTTTCTGAAACCTCTTCCTTGGCCCTGAGCCAGGAACCTGCCATGGACAGAAGACTACAGAAGCCCAGAGCAGACCTGGACCAGGGACTCGGTCACACACACTGGTAAGAGCTCTGATGGACACCTGAACTGCCTTCTGGCTTCTGGGGAGGTTAGTGGTGGAGAAAGGAGGAGACAAAGCTGACCTTGAGGTCTTTTCTGTCTTAGGAGAAGTTAGGGGAGATAATGTGCTTTTAACTAGAATTTAAGAAATACTTCTGCCTCAGTGTTGGTCACCAGAGCAAATTCAAGGGCCCACCCAGATCCTGAGACAGAATCTCTGGGAGAGGGGCCTGGGGATGTGCACTCTGGGCCAGTATCCTTAGAGTAACTGCCTCCGGATCTGTCTTCACCCAACCTTCCAAGTTCACTGATTAAGTTCTTGCTATTGCCTTTGACATACAGTCCCTCATTTAGGTGCCCCATCTACTCTAAGAAGCTTTGGTGAGAAAGTTGAGGCCTGGAGAGGTTAAATCACTTGCCAAGAACAAAACTTCATAGTCTGGCTCTAGAATGCCACCTTGTCCCATCTGCCTGGACTGACTGGACCTCTCCCTGGTAGGCCTTCCTGCTTCATCTTCCTCCGTGTCCTCCCTGGTGGCTTGTGCCCTGCTCGTTACCTAAGTGTATGTCCTGGGACCTAGGTGATGGCCTGTGCTGGAAGTCCCTTGTACACTCTGACTCTTCCTAGACCATGAACTGGTGGGTGCAGGGATTGGTCCTTGTAACTAGGGGCTGTGCAGTGGGTGAACAAATGGTGGGGACATAAACACTTGAGGTACAGATAAGGCATGAGAATGTTTCCTGGTGGTGGCTTTGGAGGGGGCAGGAATGGACAGAGAGAGCTGGTATGCCATCCTCTACCCATACCCACCTCTGCCCAAATCTCTTCCACCTTCCAGACCCACCTTCATGAAATTCTTGATTCTGTCATATTATTCTCTTCCACCCTGGGCATCTTGTCTAAAATCTTTTCCCCTGCTGCAGTATTCATCCTCACCCCCTTCACATAACTCCTTATCCTTCACCTATTCCATGTTGCCTCCTCCTTCAGGGAGCTTTCCCTAACCCCCAAAGTTTTGATGGCCACTTCCTTTGGGCTCCCATAGCCCCCCACCTTTTCCTCATTCTAGCCTCAACTGTATTTTACAGGGCTATTTATTTGTCTCCTAACTGGACTTTGAATTCCACGAGGGCAAGAACCATCTCTTATTCAGTGTTGCTTCCCTAGGACTTGGTACCAGAGTGTTAGCTCAGTGAAGTCTGTTGAATGGATACATGTCCATCGCTGGTGCCTTCCTGGAAACTCTACTCCACTTTACACATCTGTCATCTTGAACTACATTTCATAAGTCAGAGTCCAAGGAAGCTGGGCTATAGGGCCTGCGAGGCCATCAGTTGCACAGATGAGGAAACAGGACCAGCGTCTGCCCCCCAGTCAGGGCTTTCCTTGCAGCTCGCGGATGCTTGCCTCTGCTTCTGTGGCTGGAGCTCCCGGGGGCAGCAGCCAAGACCTCGACCTGATTCCCTTGCTTGGCAGGGTGCTTTGCCCGTTATCACCATCATTGCCATTTACTGGCTGCTTACAAGGTGCCAGCGCCTTTGTATGTCTTTTTCTCCCAGTTTGCAATTCTCACAATATACCCAGGTAAGGAAGGTACAATTATTCCTATTTACGATGAACAAACTGAGGCATATTTATCAGTGTGTCTTCTAGTTTCTTTCACAGATTTATCCAGGTCCCATTGGAGTCTCACAAGACTTGTCATCAAACCCATCAAACCCATTTTCCAGAGGAAGAAATCGAGGCTCCAGAACTATAGAATCCGTTTCTGTGCCTCGGAATACTGGGCCGGCTCCCTGACTTCACAGAATCGCGCCAGTAGCAGCGCCCTCTGCAGGCGGCGTCACGGTCAGCCCCGCCCCTCGGCGCCGGAAGCGCCCGAACGCGCTCTCGGCCTCCGAAGATTGTCGAGCGTGTTCCTCCGAAGTCCGCCTTTGGAGAAGCCGGGCGCGCTACCTTTCGCCGGGACTCGACTTCCCGGCAGCCTTGGTCGCTGCGGCGTTGGGTCAGAGGCATCGCCCGGGACCGCGGAAAGGTGGCAGCGGCTCTGGCTGCCGTCGTTTCCTTTGGTGTGAGTAACGTCCGACAGACGCCCTGGGGCGTCCGGGAGGGCCCGACTCACTGCCCCGAGCGGGGCTGAGGAGAGACCCTGGAAGGGGCGTGGCTCTCGCTCTTCCCGGGTAGCAGGGCTCCGGGGAAGGGGATCTTCCCTGTGGGACCCCGGCGCATCAAGCCCGGGACTGTTTTGGGCGTCTGGGCGTCTGTGGGCAGCTGCCTCGGTTTCTGCCGCTGTAAAATGGGACTCTCCCAGGGCTCGTCCACAATTTCATCCAGCATTTTCAGAATCCCGTCCCCACTCAGGCACCGAGAAATCAGAGCTGGGTCAGGCTAGCTCGTGCGGACGCGCAGAGCTGTGGGATCTCCTTCCCTTGCTGCATAAGCACTCTTGAGCCTGGAGAGGCCTGGAGGTTGGGGACTAGCCCCTTCCTGGTGGACCAGACGCCCTGCAGCCTGGAATGGAGCAGACCTATGAGACGTGGCCGTGAAAGTCACACGTGTTATTTCCACCTCACCACAGTCCTGTCTGGTAGGTACTGTTCGTGCCATCCTCAGTTGACAAGCATTTGAGGCCCAGACTCAGAGGAGTAATCAAGATCACCCAGCTAACAAGTGGCTGAGGTCCACAGTCTTACCCACTATACTGTACTGAAACATTTGACCTGGAAGGCAGAATGGCAGAAGCGAAAAATGACAAGGGCCTATCAGTATTAATTAACACATTCTATAAATTGAGCACTTAATAAACGTTGGGTGCTGGCCCAGGGGCCAACATCATTTATATGCTTGCCAGTGACCTTATACTATAGTTTTGTTATTTCTACTTCATAGATGAAGCTCAGAGAGAGGTCACCTCATATGTCTTAGGTCACCCTTTGTTGATGGTGCACCCGGCCTGCCTATATAACACTCTTAGGAAGACCTCGTTTTACTCTGAGTCTCAGTTTCCCTGATGTAAAATGAGAAGCTTGGACTGGAAGGTCTGGACATTGTCTCCTGACCTCACATTCTTTGATTTTAAGGGTCACTGCCATGATCTGGAGTGCTGGGTTTGTCCCTAGTTATCTGTGACTTGGGAATGCCTTGGCCAAGTCCCCTGCAGCTCTGTGCCTCAGTTTCCCCCTTTGTAAAATGTGGAGACCAGACAATGCCAATTGCAAGGGCGTCTTCCAGCTTTAATTTTTTATGACTGTAGATGAGAAGACAAACTAAGGTTCAGCAAACCATGCACTCCCTGAGAATTTCTAATGCACATGAATCTGCCATCTCATGCTGAGTGTCCCTGGTGCTTGGCTTCCAAGGACAGATACCCTTCATGGGTGAAAGGAAACAGCCACCTCCAAGCAGTCAGCAGGAACTTCCAGGGAAGGCTTACTCCCCTAATGGTTCAGGGCCCACCCCTGAGGTCAGACAACCCATGGCTGACTGCCAGCACTCCCACTGCCCAACAGGGCACCTTAGGCAAGTGATTTTCTCCCTCCTGTGCCTCAGTTTCTGCATCTGTAAAATGGGGTGCCAACAGAGCTAGCCTTATTTGAGATTTTGTGGTAAAAAAATACACAAAAAGCCTAACATCGTATCTAGCCTAGAAAACCCTCAGTAAACACAACTGTCTTAGATTGTGTCTACAGCACTTTTCTGGGCACTGGGAGAGTTCCTGAGCCTTGGGCCCTGCCCACTCTCTGCCCCCCTGGGACCAAGGTGGTGTCAGGGGTGAGAGAGGAGAGGCAGAGTCCTGCTGAGTCAGTGGGGTCACAGATGTGGGATGCAGGCAATCCTTACCCTGAGGCTGCTGGCACAGGCTGTCAGGCCTGATGGTGGCTGAAGCAGCATTAACAGGCATTCCAGCAGGTCCCTGGCTGGCAGCAGCGCCTGGGAGGGGCAGCGGCCAAGTGAAGGTGGAGGAGGTGAAGGAATGGTATCAGAACTGCCGCATTGTGTACCACGGGCTGCAACTCAGTATGGGTTCATGATTCAAGATGAGACAGCTGAAGGGTGCGCTGTGCTTCAGACTTTTATGAGGTGCATTCACATCTATTGTGTCCCCAGGACAGGGCTGTGTGGCATAGTACAGGGTTTTCAACCTGCAGTAGAGACTCCACTCCTGGGGGCCTGTGGGTAAGCTGTGGGGGACCAGGAGCCCTCAAAACTGCATGTGGGATTGTGTGGGTGATTCTCCAAGAGTCATAAGATCCCCAAATGTCAAAAGATTCTGGATTTGGGAATCAGAAGAACTGGTATAGGGCCCTCTGATGCTAGTAAATGGCACCCAGTGATTCTGGGCAGGTGGTTGAACAGCCTGCCCCCACCCCTCCAACCCCATTCCTCCCTTCCTTCCCTTTCGTCACCCATTCAACACATGTTTCCTAAGACCTGTTCCAGGCCCGGGCCTGCACTGGGAGTACAGCCACAAAAAAGACGGCTGTCTCAGCTCCCCTCGGCAATAACTAAGGAGCCAATTTGATAAGGGCTGAGAAAGGGGCAAGTCCAGGGGCTGTGGGAGCCACAGATTGGGGCTCCTGACCCAGCATGTGGTGGGGGACAAGTTGGGGAGTCAGCAGGTAAGGCCTGGCTCAGTGCCTGTGGCCTTGGGCAGATCACTAGCTTTGCTGGGCCTCCATTTATACCCTTTCATTTGGGCCTGATGGCACCACTTTCAGGATGGGGTGAGGGTGGAGGAGATGAGGGCTTCCTGTTTGGAAGAGGCCTGAGGGAAGAGCATTGGTCTGGGTCAGGAATCCTGCCCTGGTGCTCACTCTGTCTGAAATCACTGGGTGACCCCAGACACCTCCCCAGGGCCTCAGCTTCCCACCTACACAGAGAAGGAGCCAGGCTGCCCAGGCTCCTTTCTTCAGTTTCAGGAAAAGTACAGGACAATGGAAGTGCCGAGAAAGATGAGCAATCAGGGAGAGCTTCCCAAAGGAGGTGGCATAGCTGAAGCCTGAAGGATAGAGAGCAGGGATCATGAAAGAACTGGGTGGTGTTCCCAGGCCTGGGATTTTTTGGCAGAATGGGGTGTGATGGAGGAATATGGGGTCAGGTAGAAGGGAGGGGAGAAGTGGGGTAGTCAGTCAGCACCAGGACTCACTAAGTGGTGGAATTAATGATGAAGAGCAGGGCTTCTGGGGTCAGGTGGGCCTGGGTTTCCGTCCTACCCATCACTGCTTCATTGAGGGCCCTCTGTAAGGTTTTCACCTCTCTAAGCCTCAGTTACTTTCATCTGGGAAGTGGGGGTGAAGATAACAACCCATGCAAAAGGTTGTTGGATATGTTATGAAACTATTTACTTGACATATCTAGAATAAGGCAAATCTGTAGAGAAGAGAGAGATTCGTGGATGCCTAGAGCTGAAGGGTGGAGGGGATGGAGGGATGATAGTTAAAAGAGTACAGGGTTTCTTTTTGGGGGGGATAAAAATATTCTAAAATTGATTGTGGTGATGGTTGTACCCCTCTGAATGTACTAAAAACCATTGCTTGCACACACTAAATAGTTGAGTTGTATGGTATGTGAATTGTATCTCAGTAAACTGCCACAGAAAACCCCACACAGGTTGTTAGAAGAATTAGAGGAGATGCTACATGCTGGGCACATTGTAAGTGCTCCCTAAGTATTAGCTATCACTGGCATCACTCACTACTGGCAGCTAGTCCTGCCCTCTCTCAGAGAGGACGGATAGGCTTCAGGAGGAGGGGAAGGAGCCTGTCCACCACTGGCTCGTGGGGACCCCCAGCAAGGCACATAATCTCCCCAGGCCTCAGTTTTCTCATCTGTGAAATGGGGATGATTTTCCAGGCCTGGGTCCCCTCTTGAGGCCCTGTGGGGCTCGGATCAGACCATGGGTTTTTCTAGGTATAGAGGCAAGTGTATCTTGCACAGATCGAATGTGCCTCCTTCTGCATGGAAGGGTGTTCCCTCTTTCTGCCCGAGTGAGCTGGCTTCACACACCCACTTATCTTGTGTACTGAGTGCAGACTATGTTTAAGGCATCCGGTAGAGAAAACAGGGACCACAACAAACAGCCCTGCCCACCTGGAGCTCAGGGCCCAGGAGGAGGGGCGTCCAAGGGATCCTGGGGTAGGATGGAGCAGGCCAGCTCTGCAGGCCATCATGTCATCATTCTGGACCTCAGTTACCTCATCTGTAAAGTGGGGAGAAATAGTGCCTCCCTTGTGGGGCTGTGCTGAGGCTCACTGTGACTGGCCCAGCGTCTACACTTAATACACAGAAACCATCATTGTCATTATTGCCTAATATGATTATCATCCATCAGGTGCCTTTTGTCACTCCACCTCAGCTATCTTGTCACATAGTGAATTGTGTCAGGGCTACATCTCCCCCAGCCCCACCCCACCCCATCAACCCTCCTAGGCCAGGGTCTGGATGCCCCCTTCTGGCAATGCCCTTCTGAGACCCAGCCCCAGGGCTGAAAAGGCTTCTCCTCCGTGCAGCCCCCTTCCTGCCCCCTTTCTCCAGGCCCAACCACTAAAGGCAAGACCCCTGGGCCTGCAGGCCTGACCAGGCAGGGAGCTGAAACCCCCTCCTGCCCTCCTTCCACTCAGCTATCAGGTAAGGTTACCAGGCCACCCCTCAGTGGGCCTTTCTGGGCATTCTGCTCTCACTGCGGCTGGAGCTGGAACAGGCTGAGGCCAAGTCATCAGCTCTGCCCACATGCCTCCTCTGCAGAGCTGCAGGCCAGGCTGGGGCCTCGGCCAGGGCCACAGCGGCTTCCGCAGCATCCCGTTGCTGCAGTAAACAGAGGGCATGGATGGTGGGGTGCCTCCCCCGCTGGGTGCTAGTCCTTGCTCTGGACCGGCAGCCATGATACCTGTTTTACGGCTGCCTCGGGGCTTCCTCCGACAAAACTGCCGGCAAACCACTCCTTGTGCCTTTTTGTCTGGCTCCCATTTGCAGACAGGGTGACTGTCTCAGGCCACAGCCTGCCAGACTTCCCTGGGCAACCATGGTAACGGGGCAGGTTGTGCGTCGAGGGGAGGGATAAGGTCCCATCCCATCTCTGCCATGGATAGTCTGGGCAGCCCAGAGTGGCTTATAGAAATCTCTCTGGGCCTCAGTTTCCCCATTTGTACAATGCAAATTATCTTGAAAGAACCCTCACTGACATCCATGCTTCTGATTTCCCTTTACCTCCTCCCAACCCTGAATCTTTCACCCTGGACTGAGTCTCCTATGTTTGGACAGGGACCCTGGCAGCCAGGCCAGGCAAACGAGAGAGAGGACAGAGTGGGTGATGGGGGTGGTGAAGCCCAGCTTTGGGGCCCCACAGACTTGGGCAGGATTGCCCTCTCCCCGAGGGCTGGTCGTCAACTCTCTGAGCCTCAGCTCATCATCTGTAAAATCAGGAGAGTCAGACCTGAGTTGTTGGAGATGGATCCCTGTGCCAAACACGGCTTTAGCAGGTGACAGTGAACAAGGCCCTCCTTGCCCTTGGAGGCCAAGCCTAGCCCAGCATGTCCAGGCCCCCGCAGACAGTGCTGGAGAAGGGGGATGGACTGGTGGTGGGCATTTTGTGCCGAGATGGGACATGGGAACGTCCAGCAGTCTTGGCAGCCTTTTTGCTCATTGGTTCACCCACTCAGCAAATATTTAGCATCCTTTCCTTCAAGACCGCTGTGCGCCTGGGCCTGCAGAGCAGAGCAGGGCTGTGCGCCAGCCCCTATTTTAAGCACCATATGTGGATTAACTTGCCTTTATCCTCACAACAGTACAGGGTAAGCTGTTTGCCTAATTTGGCACAGAGAGGTTCAGTAACTTCCCCAACACCACACAGCTGATAAGTGGTAGAGTAAGGGTCCAAACCCAGGCAGTCCTCTAAGGTCTGTAACAAAAGCTTTTTCTCATCTTCCTACTGCCCTCAGCTCCATGCCTCCTTCCTGCTGGTTCTGGAACAACCCATTGGGTCTTACACCTCCAACCGTTGCTCTTACTGCTTCCCCTGCCTGCAGTGCCTTTCCTGACACCCTTTTTCCTCTGAATGACTAACCCCTGGTCATGTCAATGCTCAGCTAAGGCAAAACCTCCTCCAGGAAGGCTTCCTGGATGCCCTCCCCAGCCCAAGCTGGGTTAGACTCCTCTGCTGGTCCCTTGTAGCTTTGTTTTCCCCATCTACCACTTCTCTCTCTGGTTGTAAACATTTTTGAACAGATCTGCCTCCCCACCAGCCAGGGAGCCCCTTGCCCTTACCTTGGCACTCCCTCTGCCTAGTACCCTCTCTGGTACAGAGATCACTGTAAAATGTTGAGTGGCTAAATATTGTTAATAATTTTCTGAATAGTGGGCAAATTCTAGTATTTGTTCCACGGAAGAGGAAATCAAGGCACAGAGAGGTGACACGACCTACCCAAGTGACAGAGCTAATAGTGACAGAGCTAGCATTTGCTAGAATGGCCTCAGTCTCAAAGAAGAGATCTGGAAGGTGACAGAGGACTGTGGCAGTAGCCCTTGCAGTCAGGCAAATAGCCAATAATAATAACAATAATAATAGCAGTCCTATTTTAGGAGCTCTTCCTGTGTGTCAGGCACTACACTGAGCACTTGGCATGTATGCTTCATTTATGCCTTACTCTTGCCCTATGAAGTAAGTGCTATGATTAGCCCTATTTTATAGCTGGGGAAATAGAGGCTCAGAGAGGGTAAGTGACTTGCTCAAGGTCACACAGTAATGATTTACCAAATCATGGTTTAAAAATTTTTAATTGTCTATTAATGGTTCAAAAATCCAAAGGCCTAGTGTTGATAGTGAAGTCTGCCTCCCCATCCTCTGTCGCCAGCCACCCAGGCCCTTTCCTGGAGGCAGCCAGGCTGATTCTCAAGTGTCCTTCAGGGCAGGTTCGTGTGTTCACAGATAAACCCAGATGTGTGTTATTCAGAGCTAGTTTTAAACCCTGGCTTGTGAGATGCCCTGTCACCCACAGAGGCTCAGGGTCTGACACAAAGTGCCTACCATGCCCTGACAGAATTGTGAGGCCACCAAAGTCCTCCATCCCTCTAGCCCTGGGCCCCTCTCCCCACTGTCATTGTGCCTCCCTAGCTGCCTACCTGGCTCTACTCCTTGGGCTGCAGCAGAGCCTGGGGACAGGTCCAGGGCCCTGCCCAACGATGGGGAAGGCTGCTGTGGCTGTGGGGGTCCCTTCAGCCCAGTCCAATACCCACTTTATTATCCCTCATGAAGGTGGCCCAGCATGGGGGGGGACAGCCCTTGCAAAGGCAGGGAGGCCAAGGAGAGTGCAGGGCACACCAGTGTGGGGGCAGCAGTGGTCCCTGGGTGGGGGCAGACCTGGGTCTGAGTCCTGGCTCCGCCCCTTCCTGCTGTGGAACCTGATGGGGCCACCTCCCCAAGGAGTCCCTGTTCTCTAGGAACATTCCTGAGGATCAAGGGACAAAAGTATCTAAAACTGCTTTGGGGAATGTAGGAAGCACCTGATAAGTGGTAGTTGGGTTGTTTTTATTATGGAGGACTCTGCTCTGAGCTTTTCCAAGTTTCCATTTGACCCCTGAAAATCAGGGAGGCAAAAGACCAGCTCTTTCTTCCTTCCCTTATTCAGAAGGAATTGAGTGAATAAACATTAGGTGGTCTATTATTGTTGTTGTTATTATTTTATTTGGTGCCCAGTTCTGTGGTGGTCTTGGGTATGTAGACCCCAAGGAACCCTGCCCTCATCCCACTCCCCAGGGTGACACTGGAGGAGCTCAGTGGCAGGCGTTCACCCCCCAGTAGGGCACAGGGCAGCAGGCGATGGTACACAGGTTTGAACAGTGGGACAGGCGGGCTAACAGGAAGCTGAGTGGACAACAAGACAGGGCACAGGGCTGCACATCTGGTGTCCTGTTGAGTGGCCTTGGCCTGCCTGAGCCCCTTTCCTCTGTGTAATGGGTGTCTTCTTCCCTCTGTCATTAACTTCATAGGATTTGGGTGCTCAGGCAGGGAAATACATGAGAGAGTATTTGCCACCAGCAAAGTGAAGGTCACAAGCTGGCAGCCCACAGGCTGATGCAGCCTTCAGACCAGCTTGGTTTAGCTCCCAAAGGTATTTAAAAGGACTGCATTTAGAAATAGAGAGTGGTCATAGTTACACAACATTGTGAATGTAATTAATGTCACTGAACTGTACACTTAAAAGTGGTTAAAATGGTATATTGTGTGTTCTATATATTTTACCAAAATGAAAAAATGTGGGGAGGAAAAAAGGATTTGAATTAGTTGTCATGTCAGTCAGGGAAACAGAGCTCACTTTATGGGGATCAATAGGGGCAATTTTGAAAGGCCAAAGGAGTAGGTAGCAGGGTGGGTACCCAAACCTGCGGCCTGGAACCAGAGGATGGGCTGTCTGGAGGGCACTGGAACTTCGCAGGAGACCCAGCCACTGCGTAGGGAGGTGGGAAATACCCTGGCCTCTTCCCACCCACCAGTTTCTCTTCTGTGCCTCCCATTGGCTGAACCTGACCAACCGGTTTGCAAAGGGGCTTGGGAAATGTAGTTCACAGGGGTCAACCCCCTGGGATGCCAGGCCCAGCAGAAGGCCAGGGAATGGGTCTGAGATTACATAGCAAATGACCGGTATAGTTGTCAACATTTAACAACTGGTTGATTTAGTATAAAAACCTGGATTCATAGCTTTTCCTGAAACTCCCTTGGGCCCACTGTCCTGGCAGTGACCCTCAAGGCAATGAAAATGGGGCTGTAGGGTGGCAAGGCCCACCTCTGCCTAGTCGTGCTGGGGCACTGGCCTTAGGGGGGCCCTGCTGAGGAGTTCTGAGAAGGCTACAGGGTCCCCAGTGTTCTGACCGGCACTCAGTGAGGCATGAAGGGACCCCAGGTCCCTAGGATATGGGTAGAGGAGGGGAAGCCAGGAGGACGCTGACCTGGTGGACTGAGCAGGCAGCACTGAGGAAGCCAGTGGGGCAGGATTGGCTCCTAAAAAGAGCACATTGAATATCTGGGACTCTGGGAACCTTCCTGTCCTAGCTCTTGGAGAGTGTCTGGTCCTGTGGGGTTTTTAATTGTTTTTTGTTTTAGTTTTCTTCCTGAAGTTGTCAGGCCCTGTGTTTAAAACAAGTCTTCTAGGAAATCCCAACATGTAAACTGGCAGAGCTGTCCTGGAGGAAGAGGTTGGGTGGCCTCGAATTTTCCTCTGAAAGTCCCTAAAGGGGGTACTGAAGCACCCAGGAAGGGTCTCAAACCTCCCCGAGGTCTCGCGTGGTGTTGGAGGAGAGCTGTGCATAGGCCACAGGCTCCTTGGCTCCCAGGAAGCTGAGAGCACCGGCTCTGCGTCATTCCAATTGGGGCAGATCCTGGCTGTAGCTCAGTGACCTCCGCCAAGCCCCCCACCTCTCATTAGAAGGGGATGCAGTACCTCCCTCACAGGCTGTGGGGAGGGGCAGAGAGGGTTATGCTTGTCAGAGGCCCATACAGTGCCTGGGAGCAGGGTTGTCATGGCTACCAAGGGACCATGGTGACCTGGGCTGCCCTCTGACCCCTAAGAAAGGGAGAACTCCCCAGATTCCCTCCTCTGCTCTTCCTTTCCCTCCCAGGCCACACAGCCAGAAGGAATTTGTCCTCTGCGGGGCTATGCAGGGAGAAAGTCTCCTTTTTTGATGAAACAGCGATGAGGTGATGTCTGGGTTTTTTATATCCCCATGGCTGAACCCATGCCAGACACAAGAGTCCAGGCCAGATTCCATTAGCTACATTTGTCTTCTGGGTTCTTGGCCCTGTTGGGACCTTCCAGGGGTCCAGTTTGAGACCCAGTAGCTGGGAAGAAGTTGGCAGGGACCAATGAAAGCAATTGTAAGACCTGTACCTCCACTGAGGACCTGGGCACAGTCTTAAGAATCTGCCTAACTCAAGAGTCTTTTCTTAAAAAAAAACACCACATTATTATTTCTTTCTTCTTACCAAAGTATGAACCCCTTTGAGGTGTAAGGATTACCACTAACCCCATTTTGTAAGGTAAACTGAGGCCTACATAGGCTACTTATCTTGCTTTTAGGAACCCAGTAGTGAGTGTCAAAAGTCATGCCCTTAATCCTGGTGACCCCTTGTCATCAGTCTTGAGAAGCCTGAGACCTCATTCTGCTCAACAAAAGGCTCAATGGACTGGAGAACTGAGATCGTTGGTGATAATTTTATAGGATCATATTTTAGGTGGGAAAAAAAATCCTTAGAAAGCAGCACACACTTGCTAAATATTCAGTTACAAAAATGTCTTAGGTGCACAGTGAAAGCCCCTGAAACCCTACTCTCTAGGGATAAGCTCTAGAACTATTTAATATATATATTCTTCCAGATTTTTCTATGCATTTACAAGTAAATGTATATGTTTTAAGAAGATCACACTATACATTCTGTTTTGCAATTTGCGTTTTGCAAATAACAATAGTTCTTGAAATGTGGATATTCTTAACCAGGCTGATTCATGGCAGATCTGGTGGGGGAAGCAGCTGGTAAAATTTTGTGCAAAATTGGGCATTGTGTGTGCTTGTGTGTGTGTGTGTGTGTGTGTGTGTGTGTGTGAGCATTGTTGAGGGTTAGTGGTTATGACTGTCATCAGAATCTTCCAAAAGATTCAAACCATCTGTTTTTCAGATGTAGAAAGCAGGGCAGAGGGTGAAAGAGCCAGGCGAGTGGGGTCTCAGTCTCTCAGGGATGGCCTTGAAGGATGAGGGTGGGAAGGGTGCAGTTACTTGGCCCTGGGCTTCCTTGCTGAGTTGCTTGGCCCTGCAGAGCCAGAAGGAGGGCGAAGGAGTCAGTGTGGCCTGAGCTACCAGGCAGGGCCTCTGCAGTCCCTGCTGGGAGATTTACTGCACCAGGAGCTTGGGACATGACAGAGAAAAAGCCTTGTGCAGCACTTGGAGAGGATGCTGCCTGCAACTCCTACAATGGGCTGGCTTCTGCTTGGGCCTGGTTCCCCCAGGCTCAGGAAGGCCCTCCACCCTAGGGCATGGGGATGGGCTAGGGGCAGGGAGCACAGGGTGCTATTAGGGTCAGAACCCCCCATCCCCCACCCAGCTGGTTGTAGGACCCCGAACCCCGGGAGGGGGCTGAGCGCAGCTCCTGGCTGGGCTTTGTTACTGTGCTATGAGATGATGAGTGCAGTCAGCAACCTTTATGGGGCTTGGACTGCTCAGGACTTTACTAGCTGCCATGGGAGGGTTTGGCGTCACCAGTAATGATGGCTGCCATTGATTGACTACGTCTCCTATGTTAGCCTCGTGCCAAGCACTGTGTGTTAACACTTCAGCTTTCAACCTGTCTAACAACCAGGTGGGGAGTGCGGGTGTGGGGGTGGGGCCTATTGTTCTCCCACTTTACAGGGGCTCAGTGAGGCCAAGGGACCTGCCCAAGGCCAGTGGGGTCAGCAATGGCCCTATGTGGATCTGACCCCAGTATCCCCAGTGACTGAGCCCCCATCCTCAACTATGGCCACTCTCGCCTGCCCTCCTGGGGAGGAACTGCACGCGGGCATAGAAATGACCCCTGTGAGGTAAGGATGGAGGAGTTTTTGTTCTGTTTGAACTTTTTTAGCACAAATATGTTACTTTTGTAGTTAAGGGGGAAACTTTTTTTTTTAATCTGCATTTCTGAAATGATTAGACCTGCTAATACCCAACATGTAGGGCCTAATAAAGGTCCAGTGAGGCTGGGATGCACCCCTTTTAGGTACAGCTTTCCTCAGACCCAAAGGAAGGCCACAGAGCTGGGTGGGCTTCTCAGATGAGGGGGCTTGTGAAGTAGTGAGGCAGAGAATGGGGGTGGGGGTGGCAGGAAGACCTAGGCCGGGTGTATAGCCTAGACAAAGACTCAGAAGTGGATGAGTGTGAACTGCTTTTGAAATAAGAGGATTGGCCCAGGAGGGCTTCTGGAACACTACCATAAGCAGGAAGGGCTATGTTTTAGGCCTGAGGGCAAAAAGGCCTGCTCGCTTTTGATGAAACAGCCAGGAGTGAGGGCCAGGGTGACACACGAGACAGCAGCAGTGCAGGGGCCCAGACATTTCAGCAAATCCAGAACACCCAAAGCTGCTGGCTTGTCACATCATTGCTTCCTTCAGCCCACCAGTCTTCATTTATTGAGCTCTCCTTGGCATCAGACCCCGAGCTTC
Source organism: Smutsia gigantea (assembly GCA_032199065.1). NCBI lineage: Eukaryota > Metazoa > Chordata > Mammalia > Pholidota > Manidae > Smutsia > Smutsia gigantea. The sequence continues at coordinate 66,113 of JAVSCE010013114.1, forward strand.
CAACCACTACATAGGAGCGTGCAGTGACATTGGGAGCAACAGGCACACTCAGCTCAGGGTGAAACAATTAAAAATAATTTAAGGCTTTTAAAAGACCCTGCCAGATGAGGGTTCAGTTGCCTGCTCCACTGCTTACTAACCCTGTCATCAAAATGCTTCCCGAGCACCTATTATGAGGGGCTGTGCTGAGCACTGGTGGGGCTCTTACGAGCACCCAGGACACGCTCCCTGCCTGCACAGAGCTCTGAGTCCATGGATCTCTCTGTGTCTCAGTTTCCTCACCCATATAATAGAGCTCGTAATAGTACTTCCTACCCTGGACCATGTGTGTGTGAAGATTGAGTTAACACCAGGCCCCTGGTGCAGTGTTCAATATACAGAGCAATTGTAATGGACAAATTTGGGGAGTGCAGGGGCTGAGAGAACTCCTGGGTGAATTCTGCCTCAGCTCATTGCTTCAGCCAACCTTTTCTGAGCATTCACTATGTACCAGGCACTAAGCCAAGCAGTTTGACATTTGTCATTTCATTTCATCTCCTGGCAACTTTATAAGATGGGTACAGCTTCCCCCCAGCATTTGCCAGGTGAGGCGAGACTTAACCAGTCCAAGGTCATACAGTGATAAGATTATACCCAGAACCTTTGCAGCCACGTCTACTGCACCTGCCAGGACACAGCATAGGGACCTTTGGGATTGTTCCAGAAGCCAAAAGATGCAATGCCCTCTGTTGACACTTGGTCCCTTCTTTATGAAATGGTAATGACAAACCTTTTCTGTCACTGGGTTGGCTGGCTGATGGTTGTGCATGTGGGCTCTGGAGTCAGAGCCTGGATTTGAGTCCCAGCTCAGTCATTTCCTTGCTGTGTGACTTAGGTTGGTTATTAAACCTCTCTGAGCTCAATGTTCTCACCTCACCTGCAGAACAGTTGAGGTTAAACATGAGACAATCTTGCACATTCAGTATAGTGCTGTCACTTGAAAGAGCGCAGAATGTGGGGGGCCACCATAGTCACTGTCATCATTGTTTTGGGCCACTGCTGCCCTTTCCCATGCCATGTTTCAACTCCAGCCTCCCTGCATGATGTGAGTACCACCAGAACTATGAGCATAGCACAAGGGCCCAGCTGCAGGCCTGTGGAGACTTGTAGGCTACGCCTGCCTCCCTTGTGGATGTTGGGCCCAGGCAGGCCCAGTCTGACTCAAACTGTCCAGGCCTCTGAAGTGAGTGACAGCTATGTGCTGCCTCTTGCCAGCTGTGTGACTTCGGGCGAGTCCCCTCCCCTTTCTCAGCCTCAGTTTCCCCTCTATAAAATGGCAGAAGTAATGGTACTTACTGTACAGTAGTTGTAGGAGATAAATGAGATGGTGTTTATAAGGAGCCCAGCCCCATGCCTGGAACACATACAGCCTCAGTACATGGTGACTATGATTCAGAATAGTCATTGCAGAAGTCATTGCAGAGGTGGGAAGGGCTGTGCTAGGTGGACAAGGGCTCAGGTGGTGGGGAACCCAGTGGAGGGGCAGCAAAATCTTCCTAGAAGAGATGGAGCTGCGCTGCATCTAGAGGAACCAGGAGGTGTTGTCGAGGAGCAGTGGGGGCAAGGGACGGAGTGACCAGCACAGGTAGAATGACACGAGGAATTCAACAGGAAATCCTCTGAGCAGAAGGGCGGGGGAGGGAAGGGAGAGGCTGCAGAGGTCGCAGGGGCAGTGTGCCAGTTGGAGCACTGGACCAGGGAATGTTCCAGAAGGGTTCAGGCAGCTGCCGACCATGGTCAGATGCATGCAGTATTTGAAGGCTGTCTCTGACTGGAGGCTGGATTTGGGGAAGCAGGGGATGAGAGGGTAGTGACGAGGCAACTGCTCACAGGTGTGTGCCATCTGGGCAGGTGCAGACAGGGCTGGGCCACAGAATGCCGAGGCCTCACACCTTTGGTGCCCGGGTCCTGGCCCAGTGGGGCCAATAGAAGCCTCACCTCCAAGCTTTCATGCCAGCACCCTCAAGAGCAGCTGAGTACCTTCCAGGTAGCTCTCATATTTACCAGTGAGTAAACCGAGATCAAGAGAAGTGATTTGCCCAAGGTCACACAACTACTAATTGAAACCTTGGTCTGTATGATCTCTAACCTGGGCCTGATGTCAAGGCCCTGTTCAGACATGTCTTCTCCAGGAAGCCCTCCCTGCCCCTCTCCAGGCCCTCACACTTACCCTGTGCTTTGACCTTACAGACTAGACTTGTCTGTTCCCAGGATGACAGGTCTGGCAGAGGGACTGGCACAGATACTCAAATGTTTATCAAAAAGAATAAGCAAATGAATGAAAAGGCCCTGGTTTGTTTTAAGCAGAGAACACTGAGGCACCCCATCTCCCTGGGCCCTCTGACCCTCCCACCATCTGGAGCAGACACATCCAGCTCGCTCATTCATCCATCCATCCAACAGCTAACACATGATTGAGACAGCACCAAGGAGAATAGTACCAGTTCTGGTTGAGCATCAGCGGAACAGGGCAGCACAGGCTGGGTCAGGCCCTTCCTTAGACAAGAAGGTCCGGGAAACCAGGAAATGTTCCCTGGAGGAGAGAACAAGGAGGGTTAGAAGGCTGGGTAAGAGCATGGATCGGGGAACTAGACAGTCCTGGGTTCAACCCTTCCTCTGCCACTCATCAGCTAAGTGGCTCCACGGAGATCATGGGTGAAAAGCACCTGGCATGGCACATGTGGCATCCTCCTGTGGGAGAGGGTAAAGAAGAGAGCAGTCACAGCTGATTTTAGAGGAGCAAACGTGGAGGGAAGTTGGTGACAACAGCTCAGTCCCCTGGGGAACTCAGGGGAGACAGCAGCTCTGGAGACCCCTGCAGATAGGGCTCTCCCAGGACCTGGTGGAAAAGCTGGATGCTAGCTGGGCCTTGCAGAGGGGGCTCAGAGGGTTTGGTGAGGAGTAGATGGGAAGATCCTGGGGACAGAGACTGGCTGTGGCCCTGCCAGGCTGGGGTGGGAGAAGCCGCTGGCCAGGTGAGGAGAGAATGCCTTTGCAGCCCCCCAGGGCAGCCCAGCCTGGTTCTGGAGCAGAGCAGGCACTTTCTGGGCACCTATCGGGCCCTATGTGCATCTGTGGCTCCCTGGCTCCTCTAGGGGGCGACCTGAGACTGTCATGAAATTGGAGTTCTCAACCCAGACAGCATTTCTCCTCCTGCTTCAGCAGGGATTTACCCAGCGGGTGGAGAGCAGGAGCTGTGGGATCAAATGGCCTGTGGTTCAGATCCTAGCCACATTAATGATGCATTTAATATGGAACAATGATTGATATCTATAGTGTGCTCCCTGCACACCAGGCATTGGGCATTACCTCCTTTGGTCCTCGTGGAGTGGGCATCAGAGGAGACAGGCACAGAGAGGGTGAGTCACTTGATCAGGGTCACACAGCTAGAAATGGCAGGACTGGATTCAAGCCCAGGTCCATGTGATTCTAGGCTGGCTTCTTCCCAGCTATACTGTCTCCCTCCCATCTCAGCTCTTTTCCAGCTGTATGAGCCCCTATATCCTCACCTGTGAAATAGGGATGACAACTGTGCCTATGAGGTTATCATGCCAGTTAAGGGAGACCATCCAATTAAATTATTTTTGTGTGGAGTCTGGCACATGACGTGTTTTTGGCAAATGGCACCGTCATCATCACTGCCAACATCATCACCATTATTACTTATAAGCTGGAAGCCACCTGAATGATCATCCAGTCCTGCCCCATCATTATACAGATGGGGAAACTGAGGCCTGAACAGGGGTTGGTGGATCACACAGTTAATGAGCAGCAAAGGAGTACAAATCCTCATAAGGCTGAGGCTGCCCCCTCCAGCATCCCCACCCCACATGATGATAGCCTTGGGCTTTCCCAGGAGTGTAGCCCCAGTGGGGTCCCCAGTGGCGCCAGCCCAGCTTTATATCCCCTGCTGCCCATGGTAGAGCAGATGGACCCACACGCTGAGTTCCCACAGGTGCATCTAGCTGCCTTGCATTGGGAATTTGCCCTGCTCGGCCTTGGAAAACCCTCACTCCTCTTCCCGAGATTCTTCCTACCTCCCAGCTACCCTGACAGCCCTAGAGACTTCACTGCCTTCCTGGACATGGCCTCAGCACCCCTGCTGGCTATGTAGGGCCCCAAACTGCAGAGTCTGGGCATCGTGGAAATCCAGTTCATCTCCAGCTGAGAGGCTGGCTCACATGTGCCTCTTTAACCAACTGAGTTCTGGAGCAGTGTCCCAGACTGGATGCTGAGGTCCAAACCCTGCTCCTGGGGAGCACATAAACCCATGCTGGTCTGGGGGGGACTAATGCCCACCCAGAGTCCAGTTTTATCCCCAGAGTGCCCCAGTTCTGGAATGCCCACTTACCAAAGTACCCTCTATGATGTGAGGGATCTGATTTTAGTGGAGGAGGCTGGGTTTTCTTTTGTTTGGCCCATGTGTTGGTAGGTAATCTGCAGCTTTTTATTGTTTAGAGAGTAGAGGATTAGTCACAGGTATTTGAATTTAGGCAACCATGGGAATTTTTTAAGCAGTCTCTGGGAGGCTGTCATCCTTGAGTCGATACTGGAGCTTGAAGGCTCATGGCTGCCTGTCGGGAAAGACAGAGGGATGTAGTGGGGAAGGCTGAGGACATGCTGGAATCCAGAGGAATCAGGTGGAGCCCAAGTGGGCCACCTGAAACCCTAGTCGGTTCTTGCTGTTGCGACCCTGTGGTGTGTGTGTGGGTCTTGCAGAAGCTGGGACCCTCCCTCCCAGAGCTGAACACACACATCCCAGCCTAGGAGGGCTTGAAGCCCAAGGCCAAACCTGGGGCAGTCCTGCCACTGCCTGACACCAAGGAAGTGAGCTAGCCAATCCACTTCAATGTGTGTGAGCTACAAAAAGGGCTGCTCTTTCACTTCAGCCTCCCAAATCTTGCACAGAACCTCTCCTGGGGCCCACCTGACAAATGCTGTTCAGCCTGGCCAGGTTGATATGTTAGAGTCCACCACAGCCTCTGGGGCACCCAGTACAATCCTTCTAGCTGTTGAGTGGGCTTGCCAGTTCCCTCAGGGCCCCTTGCCCTCCATGCTCCCTTTATCCAGCAGGTCAAAGGACCTGCTGGAATGAGGGGGACAGCTGCCTGATGGTCAGAGTTAGGGAAGGATCTGGGGGTGTCTAACCCCTTATCAGATTGTCAATCAATTCTCCAAATTTTAGCCCATTCTTCACTCCCACTTCCAGAAGTTTCTGACGCCCCAGGTTCCTGAATCTCTGGGGTTCTGTGGTATAAATTGAATTGCTTCTTGGCTTCCCTCCTTGCGGCTTAAGAGTCAGCTAAGTCAGCAACCTTTTATCCATTTACTTTCCTGCTTCTAGTGTCATCACTATGGACTCCTTTCTTGTTCTCTTGGCTCTGGTGGATTCATACCTTAAAAAAAATCACTTTAACCGCCATGAGCTATCACTTCACATGTATTAGGATGGCCATCATTTAAAAAAAACAAAATAAATGTTGGGTGAAGATGTGGAGAAATTGGAACCATTGTACATCGTTGGTGGGAATGTAAAATGGTGCTGATGCTATGGAAAACAGGATGGCAGTTCCTCAGAAACTTAAACATAGAGCTAACATATGATTCAGCAGTTCCATTTCTGGGTATACACATTAAAGGACTGAAAGCAGGGATTTGAGCAGGTATTTGTATACAGGTGTGTCTAACAGCATTATTCACAACAGCCAAAAGGGTAGAAGCAACCCAAGTGTCCACTGATGGATGAGTGGATAAATAAAGGTGGTATATCCATGCAATGGAATATCATTCAATTATAAAAAGAACTGGAACTCTGACATATGCTACAACATGGATGAACTTGAAGACATTATGCCAAGTGAATTAAGCCAGGCAAAAAAGGACAAATATTGTATGACTCTGCTTATATGAGGTCCCTAGAGCAGTCAGATCCATAGAGACGGAAAGGAGAAGGTGGATGCCAGGGGCTGGGGGAGGGGAGAATCAGAGATGGTGTTTAATGGGTTTAGCGCTTCATTTTGGGAAGATGAAAAAAGTTCCAGAGACGGATGGTGGTGACGGTTGCACCATAATGTGAATGTACTTAATGCCACCAAAGTGTACACTTAAAAATCATTAAAATGGTAACTTTTATATTACTTGTATTTGATCAAAATTCCCTGCTTCTGTTTTAGTGGGATTTCAGAAGGGTGTGGAGTTACATGCACATGTTGAATTCACCCCCTTACCCTGAAGTTTCAGGAGTTATTTAAAAGAGAGTGTTTTATTTGCCAGGTGTAGGGTCAGTTTTCTGATTTTATTGTTGATCTCTAGTTTTTTAGTTTGTGATCAAAGAGTGTTGTATGAATTCTCAATTCTATATCAGAATTTATTGACATTTTCTTTGTGTCTTGATTTAAGACCTTTAATAATCATAATACCTACTGCTTATTTAGTGCTTGCTAGGTGTTACCTACAACATCTAGCATAATTCTCTTTACGTTTGTGTAAGATAGGGCATAAGTCCCATTTTTCCAGTTGGGAAAGCTGAGGCTCAAAGAAGCTAGGTTATATGCTCCTAAATACACAGCCAGGAAGTGGCTGAACTGAACTAATATTAGAACAAATAGCAGCTGCCACTGAAAAGGGTTTATAGGTTGCCAGGTGCTGTACCTGAGCTCTATAATCTAATCTCCTTAACAACTTTGCAGGGAGGCCCAGTCAGCCCTTTTCCAAATTGGAAAGTGATAACCAGCCGGAGTTTGAACAGGCAGGGTTCAGAGCCTGGGCCTTTTCATTGTATTAGTGGAGATGCCTCAGCCCTCTCAGGGGCCCAGGAGGGAGGAACGCAGGGGAGGAGCACAGGGCACCCTCTGGTGGCAGCCTTGGAGCCAGGAGCAGTGAACACAGTTTTGCTCCAGGAAGACCAAGGATGGTGTAATGAGAGCATTTGCACAGGGAGAGATGGGGTTGGGGAGGGAGTGGTCCTTGGCAGCCTCTAGGCTCCTGTGCCTGGGGGCTGTGCCGGGCCTGGCCTGGTGGGTAGGATGTGGAGCTGCCCACCCTCAGCAGGCTTGGGGCTGGCATCTTTAGTGAGGCTCTGGACGTCACCCACTGCCTCCTTCCAGAGAGGATCTGAGGTAACTTCCAGAAATATGTAGTTTAAAAACAAAAACAATAAACAGAAATCAAAGTAGAGGAATAGTGATCCCATAGGAAGACGAATCTAGAAAGAAGCTTGGAACATCCAAAGAGCTGCCAGTGCAATTAAACCAAATAGGAAGGGTGGCAGTCAGTGTCATTTGTGGGCCCTCTAGTGGGCGTAGATGGAAAGAATACTTCATTTGCTCAACATGTTTATTGTGCACCAATGTGGAGGGAGGGAGGGAAGGACATGCTCTGACTCTTATGTGTCAGAAAGGGGATGGGACTTGCTGAAGGTCATGCAGCGCCAGCAGTAGGTCCTGGGTCATTTCACAGCACCACACAAACTCCCGACCTTCCACTGACTGGAAGAAACTTCATGTGGCAGGTACAGGGGAGGAGGAGGGGAAGAGCATGGGCCCTGCAATCATCAGCCCTGGCCTTGACTCCCAGCTCAGCCTATTGTCACCTTGTTAGGTTGGAAAAGTCCTCAGCTTCTCAAGGTCTC
>JAVSCE010013115.1:0-27041 GCA_032199065.1 Smutsia gigantea
ACCATTTAATCTTGGAATTCCACTCCTAGGAATTTACCCAAAGAATACAAGTTCTCAGATTCGAAAAGACATATGCACCCCTATGTTTTTTTGCAGCACTATTTATACAATAGCCAAGACATGGAAGCAACCTAAGTGTCCATCAGTAAATGAATGGATAAAGAAGAGGTGGTACATATACACAATGGACTATTACTCAGCCATAAGAAGAAAACAAATCCTACCATTTGAAACAACATGGATGGAACTAGAGGATATTATGCTCAATGAAATAAGCCAGGTGGAGAAAGACAAGTACCAAATGATTTCCCTCATTTGTGGAGTATATCAAGGAAGTAAAACTGAAGGAACAAAACAGCTGCAGACTCACAGACTCCAAGAAGGGACCATCAGTTACCAAGAAGGAAAGGTGGTGGGGAGGGTGGGATGGGAAGGAGGGAGAAGTGGATTAAGGGGTATTATCAGCACACATAATGTAGTGGGGGTATGGGGAAGGCAGTACAGCACAGAGAAAATAAGTAATGACTTTGTATTATCTTATTATGCTGATGGACTGCAACTGCAATGGGTTGTGGCATGGAACTCAATAATAAGGGTGAATGTAGTAACCACAATGTTGCTCATGTGAAACCTTCATAAGATTGTATATCAATGATACCTTAATAAAAAAAGAAGGGTTATATAAACTGCCCTCCACATTTTTGTGAGAATTAAATGAGATTATGCACACAATTCACATAGCACAGTATTTAGTACACAGTAAACAACACCATTAGCTAATATATATAAATTTTAAGTGTAATGATAACTAGTATAATCAATAAATCCATAATGAATAATTTTTTCCATGCTATCAATTTTGTTCTTATTTTATGAAAAAAGTACAACAAACTATAGTTATATTATTAATTACACATTTTACTGGTATTTTCGCAGCCTAACAACAGCATTTTCCCCTCTGTTTGTACTAGTCAGGAAAGGCTTTATAAAATAGAAGAATTTGACCTGAGAATTAAGAGCCAAGAAGGGAGGAAACCTGCCAAGTAACAGGAACTGTATGAATTAAGGCATAAGGATAGGAATGAGGCAGGCATGGTCATAGAATAGTGAAAAGACCAATGTAACTAGAACAATTGGTATTGTATGTTGAATAAGTTGAAATAATGTTAGGTAAGCTGAATATAATATTGTGAAAGGAATTTAATCAAGCTACACAAAGTGATCAGCTCTTTCGATGGAACCTAAATGAAAGTAACTGTATAATCCATCTTCAATTCATGTTTGTGATGAATATAGTGCTGAAATATAACTAGTTTGATGATGGGATGCAGATTCCACTAGAAAAAGTAAAAAGTTAGGGTCAAGGAAATCAATTAGGCTCTGTGCTGTCCAGTACTGTAATACCACTACTTGTATGTAATTATTGAGCACTTGAAATATGCTAGGGTGACTTGTAATGTGCTCTAAATCTAAACTAGATTTCAAAGACTAGAAAAAATATATCTCAATAATTTTTATATTAACTATATTTTGAAATGCTAATATTTGGGGAATTTTAAGATCAACAAAATATATTAATAAAACTATTTTCACCTTTTTCATGCTTTTAAATTTGCTCTGAGGCAATTTAACATTAAATATAGTTCATATTCAATTTCCATTAGACAACTAGAAGATTACTGCAAGCATGCATCAATGAAATGATAGAACTGTGGACTAGTATGATAACTGTGCACATGGAGCATAATGGAAGGAAATATTACAAAATGAGAAACTGAACAGTTTACAGGTAAGGAGAGGGATGATGTCCTCAAGGATTTGAAATTGGGTGAGGACAAAGAGCACTGTCAAGGAAAAGATTTTAGTTTTGGTTTTTGGCTTCCAGAAAGGAATGGAATCTACATGCTTATCTTTTCATTTGGTCTGCCAATCAGTCTTCCAGAAATTACGATTAAATAATTTCTATGTGTCAGGCACCCAAGTCCTTCAAGCTCTCTGATGGAAGTTAGAACAAGCATAAAGAAAGAAATGCTAATGGAAAAAGAGGGTCAAATAAATGCAATGAACAAAGACACACAAACAACCCGACTTTTAGAGGAAGTCCAAGCACCTGGCGTGACTGAAGCAAGGAGCAAGAACATAATGAGAACTCAGAGTGGAGAAGCAGGCAGGGACCAGACCAGTGAGTGACTCAGCCTTAGTAAAAACATTTGCATTTCTTCCTCAGTATCAAGGTGAACTACTTAAGAGTTCTAAATGAGGAATGACATAATGACATGATCAGACTTGTTCTTTTTTAATGGCTTTGCTAACAGATTATAGGACTGGAAAAGACAGTATACTTTGTTGCCTGTTTTCAGTTTATAAGTAATTGTAATACACACCAAATAGCATCAAGACAGGCAAAGTGCAGTATTTTGTGGCTTCAACAGAAGAGGGTCAGAGTCTAAAAGATGTGGGCAAGGGGAAAGAAGACAGGGTTATCAGACTTCACAGAGCAAGTGTTCTTCTAAAGAGACACTAAAATATAAATAGGACTTAACTAGACAAAGTGCATGAGAGAGTGTTCCTGCTAGAGGCAAGAACATTTTGAAGACTCCAAGGTAAAAGAGAAAATGGCATGTTCAGATACTGAAAAAAATTCCCACAGGGCTGAAGAATAAAAGTATAAGCGAGAGATTGAGCACTGGGGAAAACCAAGAAAGAGGAATACACAGGATCCAGGAAATATTGCCTCAAAACTCAGTAAGTAAGGGGATTTCCTGAACTCTATTAGTAGACCAAGGGGGAAACTCAGCTATATTGAAGCAAGAAAGCAGAAAGGCCTGGAACAGGTATCTTCAGCAGAAAACTGAACTCTATATAATAAACCATGGAACTGAAAGGGAAGGCAATATAAATGTGAGGATATAATGAAGGCTTATATTCCCCTCAGCCCTTTTTTAAGAAAAATGAAAGGCATTCAGAAACTCCAGGAAAAAATTAATAGCTAAAAAATTTTTTAAATAGTCCAAATATGAAGCTAATTAAAATACGGCTTGATTTTAAGCCCTTGATATAATGAAAGGAAACAAAATCCATTTTCCCTGTGAAGCTAGGAACACTTTCCTTTGAGGCCCAGAAATAGTTACATTGGACCTAATGAATAGTTAAAAAGAATTTGGTAGACCTAAGAATAACAACATAGTTATCAATGGGAAATAGAGGAGAGACTTTGTGGCATTGCGTAGGTGAGCCAAAGCCTCACCTTTCATAGCAAGAGAGTTAGTGAATGGCACCTCAAGTTGGTAAATCAAGGAGGAGAAAGATGCATGTATTATTTAGAATTGTGTGATTAACTACCAGAAGAACCCAAACAGAAACTGTTAACGAAGTTTTCCCATGGAATCTGGGAAGGAGGAGGGGCAGAATGAAAGATGGTCAAGTTTTATAAACACAGTTTTGATTTTTTCTTTTTACTATTTTCATGTACTACTTTATCATGACTAAACATTTTTTCAGATATGATGGTCCTTCTTATTCTCCATTTCTGGCACCTCTATTTCCCACTTGTCTATGTCCAGAACTTCAGAGTCATACGACCATTTTTCATACCTTGACTCAATTTCAAATCAATTACCAAATTCCATTGTATTTGCTTCTAGACTAAGTATTGCTTGACCCTAGCTAACACATCCTAAAAACAAGACCTGAAAGAATCAAGCTGTTTTCAAAAAACTTAACTGCATCACAGAATAAAGCTCAGAAAGATATAAGCATACAAAGTATCAAGCAGCCAACAAGGCAAAATTCACAGTGATATCCTATTAAAGATTACCAGGCATGCAGAGAAGAAAAAAGGACCCATAATGAAAATAGAATCAATCATTTGAAACCAGTCCAGAAACTGATATAGATGTTTTAGCTATCAGGACATTAAAACCATTATTATAACTGCATTTCATATGTTCAAAAGTTAAATAGGTAGAAGATATAGGAAAGATCCAAATGGAACTTCTAGGGATGAAAACAATATGAGATGAAAAATACAAGGGATGGAATATTAGGATTCTCCAGAGAAACAGAATCAATAGAATGTGTGTGTGTATGTATACATATATACATATATAATTTATTTTATATGTATATATACACATATATAATTTATTATATATACATACAGTTTATTTAAAGAATTGAATTATGTATATATTCATATATACATATACACAAATATATACATATATTTTATTTCATATATATGCACACACATATAATTTATTTTATATACATATATAATTGTAAGGAATTAGATCACATATATTTATACATGCATAAAGATAACTAATACTTTTATATGAATGATTTAATGAATGAGTAAAAGATATTCTACAAAGAATACTTAAATAACTAAGGTTAGACAAACAATGAAATATTCTAGTCATTCCTATGATAATTTTTAAAAGGATATGTAATATATGTCAAAGTTGTAAAAAGAATATACTTGGACTGAAATAATGTAAAATAATTTTCAGGGTTATGGATATTTTCCACTTTCCCCTCAATTTTTCTTTAAATTAGTGGTTTGAAATGCAGTTTCAATGCTTTTAATATAGTCAAAGAATTATACAATAAATAACATCATACATTCTTAGTTAAAAATACTAAAATACATAAAATTATAAGAAAAAATAAAGCAAACCATGATTTTTCTTTTAAATCTTAATAGTTTTGGTTAGACTTTGATAATGAAAGTAGTTTTAGAGTAGCCAATAGGAGATACTTTCTCACACATTCCCATAGTTAGCCTTTTTTTTTTATTTAACATAAACACTCTAACCATGACATATGGAAGTATGACAATACTCTTCCAGTTCAAACTTTACTGAAATTTCTAAAAGGAAAGGAAGGTACGGAGAAGCAAAGAAAAGAAAAGAAAGAAAAAAAGAAGGAAGGAAAATGGGAAGGGCAGAATGAGTAAATAAATGATTAAGACTCCAATTAATTATGGATTAGCAGACATAATGTAGCAGGGGGGACACAGGAAAAGCAGTATTTATAGAGAAGACAAGTAATGATTCTATAGCATCTTACTACGCTGATGGACAGTGACTGTAATGGGGTAAATGGGGGGGACTTGATAATAGGGGGGTCTAGTAACCATAATATTGTTCAAGTAATTGTACATTAACGATACCAAAATTTAAAAAGATTAATTATATAAGTAAGTGTCACTCTGTGATTAAATATGGAGATTTTTGAATTTTAAATAATATTATAAAACATTTTTCCTTATAGTGACTTTTTAGCCATCTAGCACTGACTATCTCAGACAAGCCCTTAGCTTTGGGTTAAGAGTAGCTAGTGGCCACAAGAGCTGGAATGCTGGACATGCACTCATAATGGTAGTTACGTCCATGAAAAGGGAGAAAAGGCAACACCCAAAGTCAGAGTGGTAGGCAAAAGTAAGGAGTGCAAAAAACACACTCCAAGCATTCAGCCAAGTTGACTGAATGGACTGGGAAAGCCGAAATGGAAACGAAAGCTGGGCTCTCAAATCAGAATGAGGGCCAAGTCAGGCATGAAGGAGGTATAGGCTGAGGACTTGTGGAGGTTATGGGCAGGCCTGGGCTTCCGGCCTCTCTCCTGAGGAGGAGTGATCTTTTCCCCTGTCCATGGATGGGCATGTCCAACTTTGCAGGAGCAAGTGTGGGTTACTTAGATGTTATGAACCTAGAATTTAGTTGCTAGACAACCTACTTTAGAAATCTTTAGGATTAAGAATCAATTCTTCTACACTTAATCATAATATTATATTTACATCTATCTTCATTTCAAGGAAAAGATATCAAAACTATTAAAACACTGAGTAGCTCTCCAAAGTCATGAGTCAAAGTTGAACAAAATCTATTTCCTCACTCCTAGCTAACATCATTACATCTGGCCACTATGCTGCTTCCTATCAAAGTGATTTAAAGTAATTCTTTTTTTCCCCTAATTTTATGCCCCAATGATACCACATAAATCTCAAGGTAATTTTAGAGTTACATTTCTTTTTAGGATGTAAAGGTAATTCCTAGTTGATGGGAGATAGAAAAGCAATATTAAAGATTTTTTTTAACTTAGATAAGTCCTACATATCCTACGTATTATTCTTATATCCAAGATATAATACAACTTTTTAAAATATGAGCTAAGTCTTAGCAACGATATAGCCTGGCTTCCTGAATACACACATGTTCATATATAAAGAGAGGTCATTGCATAATGGTTAACACTGTGGGCTTTGAAGTCAAGCACATAAATGTTTTAATCATGATTCTGACAAACAATGTGATCCCAGACAAATGATTCAATTTCCTAAATCATAGTTCTTTCATCCTTAAACAGGAATAATAACAGTAACTCCACCAGAGGGCTGTTATGACAATTAAATGAAAAATGCACTTAAAAGCTTAGCACAATTTCTAGCACTAGAGTTAGTGCTCAATTAATGTATGCTAATAATATTAATAGTATCTCTCAGATTTATGGCAGGAAGCTTACAAGATGGAGCTAAGATTCCTTTGGGCTCCTTCTATTACGTTGATATCCATGACATGGAACTTGTGTCATATTTGAGAGCATGTCAAGGAGGATGGCATGCCCCCCAGTGTTTTCCAAGAGCACTGGTATTACACCACAGATACAGTTCTGAAAATACAGGCAGATTTCTAAGTTACTTAAATAGCTTTCTTGGCCAAGAGTCATGTAAATTGCCAACTGGCAATGGAATGATTTTCCACTCCAACTTGGCACAGCAAGATTTAAACAGAAAACTGGAAGGCGGGCAAGGGAAGAAGTACACTTCCTTCCTTAGGATAGTTTTAGACTCTTTGGAGTCTCAGAGAAAAACTGTAAAGAAGAAAGAAATTTTGCAGGACTATTACAGTTATTTTTTAATGTATCAAAAGTAAATTGACATGGATGGAGCTAGAAGGTAATATGCTCAGTGAAATAAGTCAGGTGGAGAAAGACAAGTATCAAATGATTTCACTCATCTGTGGAGTATAAGAACAAAGAAAAAACTGAAGGAACAAAACAGCAGCAGACTCACAGAGCCCAAGAATGACTAACAGTTACCAAGGGAAAGGGACTGCGGAAGATGGGTGGGAAGGGAGGGATAATGGGGAAAAAGAACTATTACAATTAGCACACATAATGTAGCGGGGGTGGGGGTGGGGTGGGGGGATACAGGGAAGGCAGTATAACACAGAGAAGACAAGTAGTGATTTTATAACATCTTACTATGCTGATGGACAGTGACTGCAATTGGCATGTGGCAGGGACTTGATAATAGGGGGAGTCTAGTAACCATAATGTTGCTCATGTAATTGCATATTAATAAAAGCAAAATTTTTAAAAATGAAAAACAAAAGTAAATTGAAAAGAAATTGCTAGCTACCATTAGAACCTGTTTTCTACCATTTTTTCATATTCTATAAGCTCTCTTAAAAGATGTTGGAATTTCTTCATTTGATTGTCCTCATTCAGGTAGAATGAATCTAGATATTTGAGTCAAATAAAAGATCCTTGTGCTCCTACAGAAGTTCTTCTCTCCCTTTAAAATATAAAATGGAGGCCAACGGCAAAAAAAGTAATTCATAATCCCATGCATATTTAAGTCTTCTCTAAGGAGAACTCCAGCTCAAAGTATTCTGATGGCATTCTAACCAAATTAAGAAATTTGCAAGGATTAAAGGTTCTATATGCTTCCTTAGAAAACACTGCCCCAAATACAACAGCAAATGTTTTTTTATTTATGTATACATGACATAATTCCAAAAGAGAGTTAGGACAAGACATAAAGATATACACAGTACATTGAGATAGGGAGGGGGAGGGAGAGAGAAAAAAAAATCAAATGAGGAAACCCAGAAAAAATAAAAGCAATTAAAAGAAAAAGAAAGATATCAGTGCTTAGTGTGGGCCATAAACTTGCTCTAAGCATCCAAGCAGTCATTACAAAGAGGTCATTTATATTATTTGATATCTATAATGTAAACAACAATCATCTGTTCAAGAAAACTTACTTTTACCTAACATATAAAAGTCTGTAACAATTTCCTTATATTTTCTTGCAAAAGAGAACACGCTATAGAGGAGCATTTTCTCTTATTTCAGAAATTTCCGCTGCCACATTTAAGAGGAAGATGTCATAGTATCAGCAAAAATAAATAAATATACTTAGTTAAGACAGAGAGGGAATACCTGGTAAACATATTCTATAATAATATTTCCCTGCGTAATTTTTAGCACTTGATGCTCCTTAAAAAACTGTAAGAAACGTTGTTTGGTTTCCAATGGTGATATTGATTTAACATAAGATGCTTTAGATAAAAGACTAGTAGTTTTACACTTCCCACCATTTCATTCCACTATGTCTATGGTAACAGAAAAATGACCATCGAAAAGTGTCTATGTCCAATCTCAGAAACCTATGAATGTTACTTACATGGCAAAAGGGACTGTGCAGAAGTGATTAAGTTAAAGACCTTGAGAGGTGAAATTATTCTGGATTATCCGTAATGGCTCAATATGACCACAAGGATTCCTATGAGAGGAAGGCAGGAGGGTCAGAGACAGAGAGAAGAAGGATGATGACAGATACAGAGGGTAGAGTGATGCAAGATAGGGGACATGAACCAAGGAATGCAGGTGACCTCTAGAAGGTGAAAAAGGCAAGAATGTGGATTTTTTCCCAGAACTTCCAGAAGGAATGTAGCCCTACTGACAACTGAGTTTAGGACTTCTGACCTGCAGAACTGTAAAAAAATAACTTTGTGCTGTTTTAAGCCAAATCTGTAGTAATTTGTTAGAACAATAATAGGAAACGAATTTAATGACTATGAACTAAATATATCACTTATTAATCGCAGAAATTTCTACCCAGGTGTCAAAAGTAAACAAAAAGGTTTATGATTTTTAGAAATAATGCTCACTCAAAAATACGTCTCCTTTATTTTAGTTACACCACAAAATTAGCCCGTTATATTCAGATACTTCTAATATAACAATTGCCAAAGCGTGTTTCATAGCACACTAGTTCTGTGGAATGTTAATAGGTGTTAAACACAAAAAGAATTCTAAAGTCAAAGACTTGGAAAAACTCTATTTCATTGTAGAATAATTGAAATGATCTTTTAAAAATAACTCCAGGAGTCTAGATGTATTAAGCAACTTTCTGAGTTATTCAAAGGATCCACATAAAATCAATTCCAGTATAAGGTACAGGTAGAAGATGAAGGCACAGTAGAATAAATGTACTAAATGATAGGTTGAAAGTGTCATTACAGCCTTAAAAAGTCTTGCTTATCAAACCTCACCACAATTTCACACACCTCAGCCCATGTCCATGCAGCCACTTTTGTAGTCACTGTTCACACAACCTGCTCAACAAATATACTCCAGGATAACATAACTCCTGGGAGCCTTCTGCCACCTGCCACTGACCTTGACAATGGGAGCTATCCTAGGCAATTTTGGAGAAATTATACCAGAACTACTGACCAAAGTAAAAAAGCAAGTCATTTATCTCACTTATTTAACCCAGCCCCTTATAACTGATTCATCCAACATAACTCCCCCTTCCCTCATCCAATTCTCTCTAGCAAAAAAGGGAAAGAAATTTGCCAAGACTATCAGTAGAACACCAACTCAAACATGGACAATGCAGAAGCTTCAGGCCTACCTAAAGAACAAGATTTCAATAGTCTCAAAATTCTTGGGGCACAGAAAACTGGCTTCAAAGTTTGTCAACAAGAGTCAAAGCTTGTCTTGCATAAAAATGCAACACTAAAATTTTTAACAGATTTCTTCATTGTAGAACTAATGAGTATCATGAATCTTTAAAAGAAAAGGAAAACTATACACTGTTTTTCACACATTTATGACCCAATAACTTTCATCTTAGGAGCATCTACAGAACATTTAGAAAACAACTTGATAGTTACATATGAAATTTCCTACAAATCAGTCAACGCTTTTGAGGATTATCTTGTGAAAAGAAAAATAAGCCAATATAAGAAAATACTACATGGGCAATTTGACAACTTATTCTGGCCAAATGACAAGATAAGCTAAAGAAGCTTGTTCTAGTATCAGAGAAGAGGTTTGGGCCCTTAATATTAATTGAAGTCAGAATAGAGTAAGAATGTCCACTTGTCAGGCACAAAATGATATCAGAAATTGAAGTCATGAGGCCAAGAAAGGATCAGAATCAAAGAGGTCAACATCTGTCATGAAATCAACACAGAATAGAAAGCCAGGTCACACAAAGTCACCCCTACTGCCAACTCAAACAAAAACACAGAAGCTAAAATAACATAATTCAAAATTAGTACCTCAGCATCACCCCAAGAACTTAAAGTCAAAATATAGGGAAAAAGACATTTCAGGCTAAATAAATGAGGTCCTGAGAAATACCGGTAATTATTTTTAAAATCATAGACAATAGCTATATAGATCTGGCTAGAAGTGAACAATTACTCAACAGGAAGGAATTCCATTGGCCTTACACCCAGAACAACTTCCTTACTTGTAATGTCCTTGCATTTCCTTAAGAACTGAAAACACTGCTGCCATGAGAATTTTTCAAAAAATGACCTAAGAATCAATCATTAACTTCTTTCAACAGAAATTTATCAACCAAACTTCCCTAATTAAAAATACTTTTAAAAGAAGTGTTATTCCAACCCTGTGGGTGGGTGGGGAGCTTGAGGGGGAGAAAGTGGCACAAAAAATTTTAATCATAACATAAGGTGGTCACAGTGATGGTAGTACAGCATGGAAAATACAGCCAATGATTCCATAACATCTTCCTATGTTGACAGGTATTAATTAACTGCACAAGTAGTGGTGAGGATTTAATGATGTAGGTAACTGTTAAAGCACTGTGTTGTATATTCAAAACCAATGAAAGATTATATATCTACATTTCAATAAAGAAATAAAATAGTGTTTTTCCCCAAACATTCATATTCCAGGAAAAAAAACATAAATATAAGCACAATGCTTTTTTCTAACCTGGAAAAGCCTATAAACACATACAACTAACACAACCCCCAAATTAGTGTAAGGTAATATAAAGTCTTTTGGAAAGAAACCTCACAGTAACAGCCATGTGTGAATTCACTGTCTTAGGTATCTTTTGTTCATCAAGATGAAGTATTAATTCTGAAAACAAAAGATGTATATCCAGCTTATACTACTTCTCCTATCACAAAACTTTAAATATGATCACAATATATTTTATCATAAAAACTCGTTCATTCATTCAATATTGATTGAATACTTTCTCTAAACACTGAGGTAACATTGGTAAATACTAATCTCTGAGCCTCTCTCATAATTTCAGGCATTTAATTCTTCTCCCCACAAATATAAAATTATTTGTGACAAAAATAGTAATAATTTATAATTATGTATCTTTAGTTGTTTATGGAAATACAGAAGGGAAGACAACGGTTCTAAATCCTAAACTTAACTGATGCTTTTAAATTGTATATTTTGGAGTTTTACTGTATTTCTACACAGTTTGGATGACATGCTTTCTTTAAAAAGTTTGATTAGGGGGGATTCAAGAGGGTAGTGTGAGAGGTGACAAGAAGAACTCCTCCCAAAATCACAAATAGTAGAAAAATACAGTTAATTAATACAACTAACCCTAAAAGAGCAACAAGAAAGAAGGCTGAACCAGACTGCACACAGACCTCAAGAAACAAGGTAAGATAGGAAAGCCTTACTCCGGTGGGACCTGGGCCCTTCCCCCAGCCCAGCTCACCAGCAGGAGGAAGAGAAACAGAGAGAGGAGAGGGTGGAAACTTGTGACTGCTGAACGCCAATACCTGGAGATCTGCTTTGTGAGCAGAAGCCTATATAGTGTGGTGCTCAGGATGCTGGGGAGCTCGGACAGGTGGAGTGCTTGGAAAACAGACATTCTGGCCGTTTGTGGAAGGGGGGATACACATCGAGCCGCTCTGTGTCAAAGAAGTGGAAGGTGGTGTGAGAGGAATCCTACCAGCAAGAGGGCTGCTGAAGGGGCGGGGTTTGCATGGAGCTTGCTGCATGGGAAGAGGAAGAGCGGGACAAGGTTGTCTGTGTGCCCTCTGCCCAGCTGGTTCGAACTTTGAGGAGCTTCAGGTGTTCCATCCCCATGACTGCCTACTCAGCTCTGAGGACCACCACTGTGACACACAGTCTGTTACACCGTCCTTCTACTCTGCCAGCACAAGTTTGCAAACTGGCAGTCACTGTACAGGCATCACGCCAGCCAGGGGGAGGCCCAACTTACAACAGCTAGAGACACAAAGCACAGAGGCTTACACGTCTGTGCTTGGCCCACTGACTCTGACCTGGAAGACAGGCACCGAAGACGGGAATCAGGAAGCAGATCTTTCCTCTTCCCAGACACAAGCTCCACCCCCCTATGACCTCCAACCTCACTCTAGGGGCTGAGCAGCTCCAGAGACTGGAGTTACTGCGCACTACTGGGTAACACACAGAGATATGAAACATCAAATGAACATGGTTCAGACCAAAATCTCAAAAACCCCAGAAAAAGGGCCAAATGAAACTGAACTCACCAATCTTCCTAAAAGAGAATTCAAAATAAAAATTATAAACATGCTTATGAAGGTACAGAAAAATATTCAAGAACTCAGGAATGAATTTAAGACAGAGATTCAAACATTAAGAAATACCATATCTGAGATGAAACATACAATTGAGGGATTTAAAAGCAGATAAGATGTAGTAGAAGAGACGGTAAATGGAATAGAAATTAAAGAAGAGGAATACAAAGAAGCTGAGGCACAGAGAGAAAAAAGAATCTCTAAGAATGAAAGAATATTGAGAGAACTGTGTGACCAATCCAAACGGAACAATATTCCCATAATAGGGGTAACCAGAAGAAGAAGGGAGAGAAAAAAGGATAGAAAGTGTCATTGCGGAGGTAATTGCTGAAAAATTCCCTAAGCTGGGGAAGGAGATAGTTTCTCAAGGCATGGAGGTGCGCAGATCTCCCAAAACAAGGGACCTAAGGAGGACAACATCAAGACATATAATAATTAAAATGGCAAAGACCAATGATTAACACAGACTTTTGAAGCACCTAGAGACAAAAAAGATCACATACTAAGGAAAACCCATCAGCCTATCATCAGACTTCTCAAAAGAAACCTTACAGGCCAGAAGGGAGTGGGCTGATATATTTAATGCAATGAAGCAGAAGGGTCTTGAACCAAGAATACTCTACCCGGCAAGGTTACCGCTTAAATTTGAAGGAGGGATCAAACAATTTTCAGATAAGCAAAAGCTGAGAGAATTCACCTCCCACAAACCACCTCTACAGTGCATTTTGGAGGGACTCCTTTAAATGGAAGTATTCCGAAGGCTAAATAGATATCACCCAATGGACAAAGAGCACAGAATATGATTCATATCATTCAAAGAATGGAGAAGGAAGAAAAAGGAGGAAAAAAAACAACCTTTAGGTTGTGTTTGTAATAGCATATGAAGTGAGTTAAATTAGACTGTTAGATAGTAAGGGTTACCCCTGAACCTTTGGTAACCACGAATCTAAAGCCCACAATGGCAGTAAGTACATACCTATTGATAATCACCATAAAGGTAAATGGTCTGAATGCACCAATCAAAAGAAATGGAGGAACTGAATAGATAAAAACACAAGACCCACCTATATGCTGCCTACAAGAGATTCACCTCAAACCCAAAGACATACACAGACTGAAACTGAAGGGATGGAAAAAGATATTTCATGCAACTAACACTGAGAAAAAAACAGGAGTTGCAGTATTTTTATCAGACAAAATAGACTTCAAAACAAAGAAAGTCACAAGAGACAAAGAAGGACATTACATAATGATAGAAGGGTCAGTCCAACAAGAGGGTATCACTATTTTAATTCTATATGCACCCATCACAGGATCACCTACATATGTCAAACAAATACTAACAGATTTAAAGGGGAAATAGAGTTCAATGCATTCATTTTAGGAGACTTCAACATACCACTCACTCCAAAGCACAGATCAACCAAACAGAAAATAAATAAAGAGACACAGGCACTGAACAACATATTAGAACAGATGGACCTAAAGGACATCTACAGAACACTCCATCCAAAAGCAACAGGATACGCATTCTTCTCAAGTGCACATGGAACATTTTCAAGAATAGAAAATATACTAGGCCACAAAAAGAACCTCAGTAAATTCAAAAAGATTGAAATTGTACGAACTAGCTTCTCAGATCACAAAGGTATAAAACTACAAATAAATTACACAAAGAAAACAAAAAAGCCCACAAACACATGGAGGCTTAATAAGATACTCCTAAATAATCAATGGATCAATGACAAAATAAAAACAGAGATCAAGCAATATATAAAGACAAATGACAACAATAATGCAACACCACAAAATCCGTGGGACACAGCGAAGGCCATGCTAAGAGGGAAATATATTGCAATACAGGCCTACCTCAAGAAAGAAGAATAATCCCAAATGAACAGTCTAAACTCACAATTAATGAGATTGTAAAAGGAAGAATAATTGAGGCCCAAAGTCAGTAGAAGGAGGGACATAATAAAGATTAAAGGAGAAATAAATAAAATTGAGAACAAAAAAACAATAGAAAGAATCAATGAAAGCAGGAGCTGGTTCTTCAAGAAAATACAAAATAACAGATAAACCCCTAGCCAGACTTATCAAGAAAAAGGAGAATTTACACACATAAACAGAATCAGAAATGAGAAAGGAAAAGTCATGACGGAACCCACAGAAATAAAAATAATTATAAGAGAATACTATGAAAAATTATATGCTAACAAACTGGATAACCTATAAGAAATGGAAAACTTTCTAGAAAAATACAACTTTCCAAGACTGACCCAGGAAGAAACAGAAAATCAGAATAGACCAATTACCAGCAAAGGAATTGAGATGGTAAATAAAACACTACCTAAGAACAAAACTTCTGGACCAGATGGTTTCACTGCTGAATTTTATCAAACATTCAATGAAGACCTAATACCCATCTTCCTTAAAGTTTTCAAAGAAGTAGAAGAGGAGGGAATACACCCAAACTCATTCTACGAGACCAACATCACTCTAATACCAAAACCAGGCAAAGACATGACAAAAAAAGAAAATTACAGACCAATATCCCTGATGAACATAGATGCAAAAATACTACAAAATATAAGCAAACCAAATTCAAAAAAACATCAAAAAAATCATCCATCATGATCAAGTGGGATTCATCCCAGGGATGCAAGGATGATATAACATTTGAAAATCCATCAACACCATCCACTACATCAACAAAAACAAGGACAAAAACCACATGGTCATCTCCATAGATGCTGATAAAGCATTCCACAAAATTCAGCATCCATTCATGATAAAAACTCTCAAAAAAATGGGTATAGAGGGCAAGTACCTCAACATAATAAAGGCCATATATGACAAACCCACAGAAAACATTATACTTAACAGAGGGGAGCTGAAAGCTTTTCCTTTAAGATCGGGAACAAGACAAGGATGCCCACTCTCCCCACTTTTATTTATGATAGTACTGGAGGTCCTAGCCACGCAATCAGACAACACAAAGAAATAAAAGGCATCCAGATTGGCAAGAAAGAAGTCAAAATGTCCCAGTGTGCAGATGACATGATATTGTACATAAAAAACCTTAAAGAATCCACTCCAAAACTACTAGATTTAGTATCTGAATTCACCAAAGTTGCAGAATACAAAATTAATACACAGAAATCTGTTGCTTTCCTATACACTAATGGTGAACTAGCAGAAAGAGAAATCAGGAAAACAATTCCATTCACATTCACAATCACATCAAAAAGAATAAATACCTAGAACAAACCTAACCAAGGAAGTGAAAGACCAATACCCTGGAAACTACAAGACACTCTTAAGAGAAATTAAAGATGACACTAATAAACGGAAATTCATCCATGCTCTTGGCTAGGAAGAATTAATATTGCCAAAATGGCTATCCTGCCTAAAGCAATCTACAGATTCAATGCAATCCCTATCAAAATACCAACAGCATTCCTCAATGAACTAGAGTAAATAGTTCTAAAATTCATATGGAATGACAAAAGACCCCGAATAGTCAAAGCAATCCTGAGAAGGAAGAATAAAGCTGGGGGAATTATGCTCCCTGACTTCAAGCTCTACTACAAAGCCACAGTCATCAAGACAATTTGGTACTGGCACAAGAACAGACCCATAGACCAGTGGAACAGAATAGAGAGCCCAGATATAAACCCAAGCGTACATGGTCAATTAATACACGATAAAGGAGCCATGTATATACAATGTGGAAATGACAGCCTCTTAAACAGCTGGTGTTGGCAATACTGGACAGCTACATGTAAGAGAATGAAACTGGACTATTGTCTAACCCCATACACAAAGATAATCTCAAAATGGGTCAAAGACCTGAATGTAAGTCCTGAAACCATAAAACTCTTAGAAAAACACATAGGCAAAAATCTCTTGGACACAAACATGAGCAACTTCTTCATGAACATATCTCCCCGGGCAAGGGAAACAAAAGCAAAAATGAACAAGTGGGACTATATCAAGCTGAAAAGCTTCTGTACAGCAAAGGACACCATCAGTAGAACAAAAAGACATCCTACAGTATGGGAGAATATATTCATAAATGACATATCCAATGAGGGGTTCACATCCAAAATATATAAAGAGCTCACATGCCTCAACAAACAGAAAGCAAATAAGCCAATTAAAAAATGGGTGAAGGAGATGAACAGACACTTCTCCAAAGAAATTCAGATGGCCAACAGCCACATGAAAAGATGCTCCATGTCGCTAATCATTAGAGAAGTGCAAATTAAAACCACACTGAGATATCACCTCCTACCAGTTAGGATGGCCGCCATCCAAAAGATAAACAACAACAAAAGCTAGCAAGGATGTGGAGAAAGGGGATCCCTCCGACACTGCTGGTGGGAATGTAAATTAGTTCAACCATTGTGGAAAGCAATATGGAGATTCCTCACAAACTCAAAATAGAAATACTATTTGACCCAGGAATTCCACTCCTAGGAATTTACCCTAAGAAAGCAGCAGCCCAGTTTGAAAAAGACATATGCACCCCTTTGTTTATCACAGCACTATTTACCATAGCCAAGAAATGGAAGCAACCTAAGTGTCCATCACTAGATGAATGGATAAAGATGATGTGGTACATATGCACAGTGGAATATTATTCAGCCATAAGAAGAAAACAAATCCTACCATTTGCAACAACATGGATGGAGCTAGAGGGTATTATGCTCAGTGAAATAAGCCAGGTGGAGAAAGACAAGTATCAAATTATTTCACTCATCTATAGAGCATAAGAACAAAGAAAAAACTGAAGGAACAAAACTGCAGCAGACTGACAGAACCCACGAATGGACTAACAGTTACCAAAGGGAAAGGGACTGGGGAGGATGGGTGGGAAGGGAGGAATAAGGGGGCAAAAAGGGCATTACAATTAGGTCACATAATCTAGCACGGTGTGGGACATGGAAAGGCAGAATTTACAGAGAAGACCAGTAGTGATTCTATAGCATCTTACTACGTTGGTGGACAGTGACTGTAATGGGGTATGTGGGGGGGACTTGATAATAGGGGTCTCATAACCATAATGTTGTTCAAGTGATTGTACATTAACTGTACCAAAATAAAAAATAAACAGATTACCTTTTTCCTCAGGTTTATAGATACTACATAATCTGATCAGAAATTTTGTGCCTAAAAATAAATAAATAACCTTAAATAGGAAAAAAGCATTTTAATGCATGCTTTCTTAGTAAAAAGCTCTATTTTTTAAATTTAGTCATTTGTTTTTAAAAAAACTAAATCAGCAAAGGTTTGTTTAAAGGTATGCCTATTTTCACGTACTGTTATAGTTTTGGTAGCATTTCCACTTGATAAAGTATTTTAGCAGAAACACCATAAAAGCAGCAATGAAAACGGAAATGATACACTACACCCTGGAATACTCTAAATGAAATTGCCTAAACAAAAGATTTAAGTAGCTAGACAAGCAGCTATATTTGTAAAAAGTAAACTGTTTCCCGATGCAATAAGAGGAATGAGCCCTAATTTATTGCAATTGCAAGTTACTTTTCCAGATGTTGTGGCCTTGAACCTAATATGATAAGACTCAATATTTCTTTGAAAATATTCTGTTGATTTAATAGAATCACATTTCTAACAACTGGTTATCTCTTAATGTAATGTCATACTTTATGTAAGTAATCTCAGTACACAAAGAGGGAGCACTGCCATTGTTTGTAGGAGCAGCTAAAAGATAATATGTAATTTAAGCATTATTTTCAGGCAAATCTATCAACAAGCAACAGTTATGTCTCACTAGGTAATTGACATTGCAAAGTTGAAAATATTATCCCTACTTCTGTGAATCCTAAGTACTGAGGAGGTAAAGCTAGCAAGTTTTGTTTTCTGTTTTTTTAGTAAGTTAGTTTGGAGAAAGTTTTATTTTTTACATTTTGCCTAAGTAAAATTACCTTAATTCTAAAATTACCATTGCAAAGAATTGGGTGCATTAAGAGTAATTTCCTTAAAATAAAGATTTTGAACATGGAATTTGTGAGAAAAATTGGATTATATCTACAGCTCATTCAGTCTAGCAATCTGCAAGCAACATAACATGCTATGGGTAAAGGACATACTTTTTCTGAACATTATTATTCACATCACACATGAGGAAACTGAAATTGAGGGATGTTAAGTACATAGCCAAGATCATGAAGTTTATGAATGGGAGAACCAGGCCTCAGCCACCACTCATAGTTAAGATCACCACCTGGGTCTTTCCAACAGATTGTAACCATCAGAATTGCCTATTTCACCCCATACTGAACTTCCAATTTCAATGTACTCTGAAAATAACTAAAAACACAGAATACATTCCATAAACGAGCTAGGCTCAGCCTTGCAAAATCACTCTCCTTGGAAATATTTGTGTTTTCTCAGGCTAGAAAAATATCCCATAGTTCGTTTAATAAACTACTTTATGCATAAATTTTCTTTCAGGAAAAATATGCACACCCTAATTTGTGTACATAGTAAAGGCCTAGTTAAGAAAGCTAACCATACATCCAAAAAAAAAACCCCATGATAGAATCGCAAGTCCCATTTCTGTAAGCCTCCCATCAGACACAAGGCTCATACCCAGTGATGATTCTCATGCCTACTGAATGAGGTCCTTCACAAGTCAAACCTCTTGGCCATACAGCATAGGTCATGGAGGGAAGATCACATACACCACAGCTAGGAAAACCCTCGGTAGCATATTCTTCCCTGATTTTCTATTAAATTAAAAAGAAACAGAAAGACATTCTACATATGAAAAATTTCCCTGTTCTTTTTATTCAGAGGTTTGATATGCTTACTCTGAGCATAAATTAAGCATTCCCATTGTAAAATAGGACTTCATTTATAATTCTTTTTTGTGGTTGTAGTAATTCACATCCAGGTAGTTTCCAGACCCTCAAAGCAGCATGCACTCATATTTAAACCAATTTCCTTGTTTTGCAAAAAGGCAGAGAAAGATAAAACTGCTCATATAATGAGATTTTTCTCATTAACAGAGGCTTTTTAAATGAATTAAATCTACTTGTGTTTCTCTAGTAATCCTAACGCTTTTAATATGAAGCTTACTTAAATTTTCTAATCTGACATAAATGTAGTGTGGGTTCATCAAATTAACCTAGCCTCCTCTTGTCTATATAGATTCTAGCATTCCTTAGAAACCAAGCTCCCTCATCTTAAAAGTGTTTTAAATTTAAAAGTGATCTGAAGAACTGACCATTAGTATATTTTACATATATTAATTATAGTATACTTCAAAGAACAGAAAATGTTTAATACTATATGTAGTATATTAATCTTAGAGTATTTAAATTTTTGATATAAACCTTCAAATATGTCAGTGTGGAAAGAGGATAATTCACTAAAGTTGGCAGATCCAGACCTTGGGAGGCCCATGGGGCTCCAACTACTTCCAGCTCTCTTTCTCTGGCCTCACACTGCCCATGTTGTAAAGGGCAGAGATATCAAGCAGGTCCCCTCACCACCTCCCGTGGCAATAGTGTCATCACCCAGTAGACCTCCCTCTGATTAGCTACTGCCAGGGTGGCTTAAGCCCCTCCACTTGCCACACAGGACACTTGTACATTGCTGCTACACCAAACCAAAGGAATACAGACTGATTCCTGAAGCCTCCCATGTCTCCGTCCACTGCCTCCATCCCGTTCTGCTCAAATAGCACAGGGAGCAAATCAGTTAGTCAGCTGTAATACAAGCCAACTGTTCTTGAAGGAATTCCCACTCTTTACAAGCAATTGACTTGGAAGCCAATTATAACCTCCCCTTCCCCTATATTTCCCTTCTCTCCCCCTCCCCTACCCCTCCCCCTCCGCCTCCCCCTCCACCTCCACCTAGCTCTTCCTTTCTCCTTAGAGTTCTCTTATATAAACTGGAGGGGCCTAATAATTAAAAGAGGGACTGATATGTGGTTGAGAATTGCAGATCTAGTTGGGGGTCAAGAGGGATTGTCACACTTCAGTTGTCCTTTTAATACGATACTGGCTATCCAATATGTCCTTGATTGTGCCCCTAGCCCAGAGCAACAGGAAAAGTCCCACTTAAAAGCCTAATGTATATGTTAATGCAAAGAAAAATGTCAGGAAAGGTATATAGAAACTGGTGACCATAGTTAAAATCCACTTAAATTAATACACGTACTAGTAGGGGACTAGTACAGGAAACCAGAAAAAAAGGAACTTACCTAGGTACTGTCTGAATCTTTTCTAAGACTATATTCATGTATTACTTGTGTAATTTAAAACAAATCCAAAGTCATGCAAAATCTAAAAAGTAACATGAATTGGCTTTCCATAAAAGAAGAAGAGTAAATTTCTAACTAAATTTGAATATTAAGCAGTATCTACTGGTTGACTCAGGGTATTGGATTACAAGTAGGGTTTCTATCCTTCTTTTTCTTATAAAATGTATACAACAGAAGACCTATTGAAAAGATGGTGGCGTGAGAGATGAGCCTCAGGCTTCCTCCTAAAACCGCATATAATCTGAAATTATAATTAATGCAACTAGTCCTGAAAGAGAACTACACCAGACTGCATACACCCGGAGAAAAGAGCAGACCTCACAGAACAGGGTAACGTACCAAAGCTGTGCCCTGGCGGGGCCTGGGCCCTTCCCCCACCACAACTCATTGGCTAGAGGAAGAGAAATGGAGCAGGGAGGGAGTGGAGGCTGGAACTGCTGAATACCTAACTCCACAGATCTGCTCTGGGAGCACAAACCTACATTTCATGGTGCTTGCATAATACTCTCCCAATTACAGGGTGGAAAGCTAAGACAGGCAGAATTCCTGGAGAGACTGAGATTCCTGCTGCTTGTGGAAACAGAGATCCATATCCGGCTGCTCTTGGACAAAAGAAAGGAAGGCAGTCTGAGAGACTCCCTAACAAGGAAGCCCTTAGCAAGAGGGCTGCTAAAGGGGTAAGTATTGCACAGAACTTACTGCTAAGGAGAGAAGACAGGTAGACAAAATTGTCTGGGTGCACTCTACCCAGCAGGTTGGGAGTTTGCCATATAGATTTTCATATTTAAGGAGGAAAAAAAATCTTCCTCCTTAGGTGATCTTCAGGTGCTTCACCTCCCTGGCTGGCTGCACAGTGCCAAGGAGCCCCTCCGTGATACACAGCCTCCTGAGCCTCTCTCCTGGCCAGCCCCAACAGGCTTGCAACCGGCAAACCATACCCTGGTGTTAGCCCAGCCAGAGGAAAGGTCTGTCTACAGGAACTACAAATGCAAAGCATAGAGGCTTATACCTGTGGGTTTGGCCCACTGGTGAAGGTAGTGGAGACAGGCATAGCAGCCGGGTGGCAGGAAACAGCTCCTTCCTCCCCCCAGGCACCAATACCACTCCCATGCAAACCCTGACATTGCTTCAGGGGCTGAGCAGCTCCATGGAGTAGAGCATCTGAGCAATAAAGGGTGCCATATACAAATACAAAACGCCAAAGGAACCCGTTTCAGAGTAAAATTATTAATACAGCTCCTGAGAAAGATTTAAGTGACATTGACCTCATGACTCTTCCTGAAAGGGAGTTAAAAATAAAACTCATTAACATGCTCATGGAGGTATGGAAAGATATTCAAGAACTCAGGAATGAATTCCGGTAGGAGATCCAATCTTTGAAGAACACAACAGAAGGCATTAAAAGCAGATTGGACACAGTGGAGGAGATGATAAATGAAATAGAAACTAGAGAAGAGGTATACAAAGAAGCTGAGGCACAGAGAGAAAAAATGATCTCTAAGAATGAAAGAATATTGAGAGAACTATGTGACAAATCCAAACGGAACAATATTTGCATTATAGGGTTACCAGAAGAAGAGAGAGAAAAGGGGTTAGAAAATGTCTTTGAGGAGCTGATTGCTGAAAACTTGCCCAATCTGGGGAAGGAGACAGTCTCTCAGGCCATGGAGGTGAACATATCTCCCAACACAAGGGACCCAAGGCAGAAACAGCAAGACATATAGTAATTAAAATAGCAAAGATCAAGGATAAGGACAGACTATTAAAAGCAGCCAGAGAGAGAAATAAGATCACATACAAAGGAAAGCCCATCAGGCTATCATCAGAATTCTCAGCAGAAACCTTACAGGCCAGAAGGGAGTGGCATGATGTATTTAATGCAATGAAAGCAGAAGGGTCTTGAACCAAGATTACCTTATCCGGCCAGATTATCATTTAACTTTGAAGAAGGGATTAAACAATTCCCAGATAAGCAAAAGCTGAGACAATTTACCTCCCACAAACCATCTCTACACTGTATTTTGGAGGGACTGCTATAGATGGAAGTGTTCCTAAGGTTTAATAGCTGTCACCAGATGTAAAAAAACATGGTAAAGAAAGCAGAACTGCTATTGCCAAAGCAAATACAAAATTAAATTAACTATCTCCAAAGTCAATCAAGGGATAGACAAAGAGGACAGAATATGATACCTAATATATAAAGAATGAAGGAGAAAGAAAAAGGATGAAGAAAAAATTAGATTGTGTTTGTAATAGCATATTAAGGGAGTTAAGACTCTTATATAGTAGGGAAGTTAACCTTGAACCTTCGGTAACCACGAAACTAAAGCCTGCAATGCTAATAAGTACATACATATGGATAATCACCCCAAATGTAAATGGACTGAATGCACCAATAAAAAGACATAGAGTCACTGAATGGATAAAAAAACAAGACCCATCTATATGCTGCCTACAAGAGACTCACTTCAAACCCAAAGACATACACAGACTAAAAGTGAAGGGATGGAAAAAGATATTTCACGCAACTAACAGGGAGAAAAAAGCAGGAGTTGCAGTACTTGTATCAGACAAAATAGACTTCAAAACAAAGAAAGTCACAAGAGACAAAGAAGGACATTACATAATGATAAAAGGGGCAATCCAACAAGACCATTATAAATACCTATGTGCCCAACACAGGAGCACCTACATATGTGAAACAAATACTAACAGAATTAAAAGGAGAAATAGAATGCAATGCATTCATTCTACGAAACTTCAACACTCCATTCACTCTGAAGGACAGATCAACCAGAAAGAAAATAGGTAAAGAGACAGAGGCACTGAACAACACACTAGAACAGATGGACCTAAAAGACATCTACAGAACTCTACACCCAAAAGCAGCAAAATACCATTCTTCTCAAGTGTACATGGAACATTTTCAAGAATAGATCATATACTAGGCCACAAAAAAGAGTCTCGGTAAATTCAAAAAGATTGAAATTGTAGCAACCAGTTTCTTACACCACAAAGACATGAAACTAGAAATAAATCACGCAAAGAAAATGAAAAATCCCACAAACACATGGAGGCTTCACAACATGCTCCTAAATAACCAATGGATCAATGACCAAAATAAAAACAGATTTCAAGCAATATATGAAGACAAATGACAACAATAATTCAACATCACAAAATCTGTGGGACACAGCAAAAGCCGTGCTAATAGGAAAGTATATTGCAGTAAAGGCCTACCTCAGGAAAGAAGAACAATCCCATATGAGCAGTCTAAACACACAATTAATGAAACTAGAAAAAGAAGAACAAATGAGACCCAAAATCAAGAGAAGGAGGGCCATAATACAGATTAGAGTAGAAATAAATAAAATCGAGAAGAATAAAACAATAGAAAGAATTAATGAAAGCAAAAGCTGGTTCTTTGAGAAAATAAACAAAAGAGATAAACCACTAGCCATACTTATCAAGAAAAAAAGAGTCTACACACATAAACAGAATCATAAATGAAAAAAGAAAAATCACTATGGATACCACAGAAATACAAAGAATTATTAGAGAATACTATGAAAAATTATATGCTTCCAAACTGGATAACCTAGAAGAAATGGACAACTTTCTAGAAAAATACAGCCTTCCACGGCTGACCAAGAAAGAAACAGAAAATCTGAACAGACCAATTACCAGCAACAAAATTGAACTGATAATCAAAAACGTACCTAAGAACAAGATTCCCAGTACAGATGGTTTCACCTCTGAATTTTATCAAATTTTTAGTGAAGACATAATACCCATCCTCCTGAAAGTTTTCCAAAGAGTAGAAGAAGGGGGAATACTTCCAAACTCATTCTATGAGGCCAGCATCACTCTTATACCAAAACCAGGCAAAGACACCATAAAAAAAGAAAATTACAGTCCAATATACCTGATGAACATAGATGAAAAAATACTCAACAAAATATTAGCAAACCAAATTCAAAAACACATAAAAAAGATCATCCATCATGATCAAGTGGGATTTAATCCAGGGATGCAAGGATGGTATAACATTCAAAAACCATCAACATCATCCACCACAACAACAAAAAGGACAAAAACTATATGATCATCTCCACAGACGTGAAAAAGCATTTGACAAAATTCAACACCCACTCATGATAAAAACTCTCAACAAAATGGGTACAGAGGGCAAGTACCTCAACATAATAAAGGCCATATAATGCAAACTCACAGCCAACATTATACTTAAGAGCAAGAAATTGAAAGCTTTTCCTTTAAGATCGGGAACAAGACAAGGATGCCTACTCTCCCCACTTCTATTTAACATAGCACTGGAGGTCCTAGCCACAGCAATCAGACAACCCAGAGAAATAAAATGCATCCACATTGGCAAGGAAGAAGTTAAACTGTCCCTGTGTGCAGATGACATGATATTGTACATTAAAAAAACCCTAAAGAATCCACTCCAAAACTACTAGATCTAATATGTGAATTCAGCATAGTTGCGGGATACAAAATTAATACACAGAAATCTGTGGCATTCCTATGCACTAACAATGAACTAGCAGAGAGAGAAATCAGGAAAACAATTCCATTCACAGCTGCATTCAAAAGAATAACATACCTAGGAATAAACCTAACCAAGGAAGTGAAACACCTATACTCTGAAAACTACAAGACACTCATGAAAGAAATTAAAGAAGATACCAATAAATGCAAACACATCCCATGCTCATGAAAGGAAGAATTAATATTGTCAAAAAGGTAATCCTGACGATAACAATCTACAGATTCAATGCAATTCCTATCAAAATACCAACAGCATTCTTCAATGAACTAGAGCAAATTGTTCTAAAATTCATAAGGAACCACAAAAGACCCCAAATAGCCAAAGCAATCCTGAGAAGGAAGAATAAAGTTGGGGGGATTATGCTCCCCAACTTCAAGCTCTACTACAAAGGCACAGTACTCAAGACAATTTTGTACTGGCACAAGAACAGACCCATAGACCAATGGAACAGACTAGAAAACCCTGATATAAACCCAACCATATATGGTCAATTAATATATGATAAAGGAGCCATGGACATACAATGGGGAAATGGCAGCCTCTTCAACAGCTGGTGTTGGCAAAACTGGACAGCTATATGGAAGAGAATGAAACTGGATTATTGCTTAACCCTATACACAAAAGTTAACTTGAAATGGATCAAGGACCTGAACGTAAGTCGTGAAGCCATAAAACTCTTAGAAGACAACATAGGCAAAAATCTCCTGAATATAAGCATAAGCAACTTCTTTCTGAAGGCATCTCCTTGAGAAAGGGAATCAAAAGCAAAAATGAACTCATGGGACTACATCAAACTAAAAAGTTTCTGTATGGCAAAGGACACTGTCAACAGAACAAAAAGGCATCCTACAGTATGGGAGAATATATTTGTAAATGACATATCTGACAAGGGGTTAACATCTAAAATATACAAAGAACATATAGGCCTCAACACCCTAAAAGCAAACAACCCAGTTAAAAAATGGACAGAGGACATGAAGAGACAGTTCTCCAAAGAAGAAATTCAGATGGCCAACAGACACATGAAAAGACGCTCCACATCACTAATCATCAGGGAAATGCAAATTAAAACCACAATAAGATATCACCTCATACCAGTAAGGATGGCCACTATCCAAAAGACTAAGAACAACAAATGCTGGTGAGGATGCAGAGAAAGGGGAACCCTCTTACACTGCTCGTGGGAATGTAAGCTAGTTCAACTATTGTGGAAAGCAATATGGAGGTTCCTCAAAAAACTAAATATAGAAATACCATTTGACCCAGGAATCCCACTCCTTGGGATTTACCCAAAGAATACAAGTTTTCAGATTCAAAAAGACATATGAATCCCTATGTTTATTGCAGCACTTTTTACAATAGCCAAGATATGGAAGCAACCTAAGTGTCTATCAGTAAATGAATGGATAAAGAAGAGGTGGTATATATATACAATGGAGTACTATTTATCCATAAGAAAGAAACAAATCCTACCATTTGCAACAACATGGATGGAGCTGGAGGATATTATGCTCAGTGAAAT
>JAVSCE010013116.1:0-116919 GCA_032199065.1 Smutsia gigantea
CCTCCTCCTCCTCTGGCACCTCGATTCCCACTGCTCCCTGGGATACCTGCAGAAGGAAGCAGCGCTTGGTGGTCATAAAAGATAGTGTTTTCATCTCCAACCTCAGCCACTTTTTTTAATTTTTAGGGGCTTTAATTGTCCTTTTCTTAAAAATGGTAATTGAGCCAATTCTGGATAAAAGGAAGAAAGGAAACAAGGTACATTGGAAAATGAGTTTCCTGAATTGTCTCACATTGTTTAGCAGTTCTTCAGTCTCCTAAAAGTGGCTGCTCAGAAAGACAGCAATGAAATTACGAAGCTTTGTGACTGCTATTCCGCTGTTCCCAAGAGGGATAAGATTTTTTTAAGTAACTGAAAGGAGATGCTTATCTCACAGAATAGATATCCTTTAAGGTTGTAGGTTTGAGGTTACATGTCTGACTTGGGGGAAGTGGAGAAGCAGCAGTCTATTGCTGTCATCCAGCCTGTTCTGGATTCTCCCCAGGGATGGAAAGTACTGGAGGACTTAATGGTTTGTACCCAGAGCCTGGGAAAGCTGGAGGGGGAAGAAAAGGGGGATATGAAGGCAGCTCAGGGAAACTGAGCTGCGAGGTAGGAGGCCTCGGTGTGTGGGTACTAATTTGACCCTCTGGTAAGCAACTAACTGGCTACTTTCTATCTGATCTTTTGCCTCTTTGCCCAACAAACAAAAACACCTGGTCAGGTGGGAGTTATTTCAGAGAAGAAAGAAAAAGTGAAGAAAGCAGGAATAATGTAAATTTTCTTGACTTCTTAAAGTCTAGCAGAGAGAATGTATCCCTTCCCCGAACCTCTGCATCATTGTCCTTTAGTTACTGCCGCAGAGCCAGCTGACTCTGTCCCCTGCCCTGCACTGTGACTGCGCAGGGCTCTTCCTGAAGAAATCCACACATAAACTTAGCTGGGAAGGTCAGCACCCAGTGAGCCTCTGCTCTTTGTGAAATGCCAACGGGAGTCCCCACACCGCCCAGGAGAGCCCAGGGCATCAGCCTGCAGCTGCAAGAACGCTGGGGCTCCCCTGTGAGCCACACCCAGAGGCAAGTGACAGTCTCAGAATGCGGGTACCACCCTTCATTTTGGAAGATACTTGACTCACAGCACGCAAGCGGCACTGCATCTGAGGCTGCAGGTCTCATTTATGAGTAAACGTATCAGAGTCCATCCACTCAGTGAGCTGAGCATGAGTGGCAGCTTGAAGACAGGGGATGCACTCACTGTTTATTTAGCTGATGAGGGCTCTCGATTTTCTATCCAACATCTTTCTCCATGATCTTTTTAGGGGAGTATTATATACGTAATATATACATATATATATGTATATAATGAAGCACTTTGCTTTAGGCTTAAAAAAACGTAATACATGTATTCTGAGCCTGACATATCAAAAGCAGTTAATCAGAAGAAAATATGTTTTCTTAAAAACTTATTTAAGATCATGAGGCTGCTTTTTCCTCTGACCTGGACACAACTCCCACTGTGGGGGAAGAATCTAAACAGATTTTGCCCCCACTGTTACCCATTCTAGGGCAAGGAGATGCCCCTGTCCTCTTTGCTATGACCTTGACAATAGTAACCACCCTGGAAGAGTGCTTACAGTATGTTAAGTACTGGATATGCTTTGTTTTCTATCCCTTAGCACCAGCCCACAAGGTAGCTACTTCTGTCCCTCTTTACAGATGAGGAAACAAGCACAGAGAGGCTAAATCACTGATCCAAGATAACAACACTAGTAAAAGGAAGAACCAAGATTCCTGCCTAGGTGGACATGGCCTAGGGCCCAAGCTCTTAATGCTGCACTGAGCTCTTTCCCTGTAATGGTGTAATGAGCTCCTGCAGTTTCACAAATTATTTTACTAGAATAGAGTATAAAGGAATTAGGAAAAGCCCTTTCACTCTGAGCAGGGTAGCCCTGAAACACCATTTACCACTGTGTTCAGGTCTACACCCTGTCATACAGATTAGCCAGTGCCACCTGAAGGAATAAAGTTCAATTTGGTTAACTACTGAAAACTAGTTTATAGCATCCTTAGTTGCATGATGAATTATATTCTAAGGAGCTTCTAAAATTCAGTTTTATCTGTAAGGTTAACAAAATAAATAAATAGATAAAATTCTAAGACTATGAAAAACCTTCTCTCACTAGACCTGCAATTCCTACAATCCTAATAGTCCTTCTGGACTGTTGAGTAGAAAGAAATAATTCAGATAGAATATTTTTCCAGTTTCACTGAGATAATTGACATATAGCATTGTATTAGTTTAAGGTATACGACATAATGATTCAGTATGTCCACGTATTGCAAAATGGTTACCATAATGTTTAGTTAACATACATCACCTTATACTTCTTTCTTGTGATGAGAATTTTTAAGGTCTACTCTGTTAGCAGCTTTCAAATATACAGTACAGCACTGTTAACTGCAGTCACTATGCTGTACATTACATCCCCAGATCTGTTCATCTTACAGTTGGAAATTTTGACCTTTGTATTTTTTGACCACCTTC
The DNA here is from genome assembly GCA_032199065.1 of Smutsia gigantea. NCBI lineage: Eukaryota > Metazoa > Chordata > Mammalia > Pholidota > Manidae > Smutsia > Smutsia gigantea. The sequence continues at coordinate 2,524 of JAVSCE010013116.1, forward strand.
ACCCAATTGCTGCTCCACCTCCCACCCCCACCTCTGGCAACTACCAGTTTGTTCTCTGTTTCTTTTTTTTTTTGGTTTTTTTGAGACGCCACATATAAGTAAGATCATATAGTATTTGTCTTTTTGAATCTGACTTATTTCACTTAGCATGTCATACAAATGGCAGGATTTTCTTCGGTTTTTGTGGCTGAATAGGATTCCACTGTGTGTGTGTGTGTGTGTGTGTGTTTACACTACCAGGTAGAGATTTTTGTGGCTTTTTTCATTTTTAATATTTTAAGATGTTGATATACCGTCGAAAGTGATTTTTGTTAGGGATTGCTAAATCAAAAATACAAACTTGGTCATAAGTTGTTTTCTAACATATCTTTTGTTCTTACAATAAATCCTCTATTAGTAACGCATAAAAGCCACAACTCAAAATGTGTACTAAAACAGAGCTTTGTTGACGTCTCAGGTAGAATGTGGGTTTTCCTACTTTGGGCTTCTCTTTGTTCATACCTCTCTCTCTGCCTGTTGTGTTTAAGGGCCACTTGGTACATGCTTGTGTTCTTCCTTAGTCTGGGAGCTTCTCCAGGGCAGAGGTGTCTTACTTCTGAATTTCAGCCACTCAGCCAATGCCAGATGGGTGAGGTTTAGAGTCACTTTTGGTGGAACTGCTATGAATGTGTTGGTTTGGGGGGCAAAAAACGAAAAAAAAGGAGAGAAAACAAAAGTAGCTTCTGAATGGTGGCAAGCTGCAGCACTTCACTGGGATGTGTCTCCTTAAGGGCACACTGAAGAGTTAAAGAAAGTACTTCTGTGAAGAAAGAAACTATAGTAACCAAAATTCCACTTTACTGCAGAAAACACACCAGGAAAAGCAAAAGCACAGTTCTGAGAAAAAATTTAGAAAAACTGAGAAAATTAAATTCTGTATTTAATAGAGGAATGGATTATTTAACATGACAGCAATCTGGAAACAGAATAATTTCCATGTCAATAAAATCAGGTGCCAAGGAGAAATAAACTATAGGAAATAATTTTCTTACAAACCTTTTAATTTGAACATCCTGCTAATAGCCTAAGATTCTTGAGTTAACAGTTGCAGTATTTTCACAGCATTTACCTCTCCCATGACACACAGCGCCCCGGAATACATAGACTTTGAGAAGGCTTTAAGTAAAAGAAGTTGGGTTTACTGCTGTCACTAATTGTCACACTCACTTAGTTTTCATGTCCAGTTTTAAGAACTCCCAGTCTTTAGGTTTTGTGTTTTCATAACATGAGTCAGTTCGTTGTTAGTTCGAAATAGTAGTAAAAGATACTGATTAGGAATGTGGCCACCAGATTTATGACCCAGTTTTACAACTCACTTAATTGCTTGAACTTAACGCAAGTTAATCTCTCCAAGCCTCAGTTTCCTTTCCTGTGAAATAGAGATAAAATACATTCCTCAGGGTATTGTTGTGAGGACTTAATGAACACAGAGCTTAGCACAGAACCTGGCACATTATTGCCAGTTTTCATCAATGCATCGTTATTTATTGCCATTTGCTTTTATGCATCAACATGATAATGGTGCGCACTCTCAGCCAACCTGCTTTGGTGTCCAGTTCTTTCTTTCTTCATCACCTGTCCGTTCCCTTCTCCCTCCTCTACCTCCACACACCCCATATTTTTTCAGTTTCCTGTTTAGATCTACAGGTGCAGTGTCCTCTGTTCAGATCTATTGCCTGTGATTTATGATCTCTAGGGACCAGGAAGTATCTTAAGCCAGTGTGTGTAAAGGCATTAGAATAAACACGTGTTCTGCTTGTAAGCCAAGATTTTAATAGAGAGCCCTTCAGTGAATATAGTCTGAAGAAGAACTTTAAAAAAAACAAACACAAAAAGACCTTACCACACCATCACTTAGAGATTTAACCAAATACAACCCACTGTAAATGGTTACTGGCATGGAAGATTGAGAAGTAGAGTCAGATGAACATATGGGAAATTCAGAATCCTTTCTGTTATGCCATCCTAAAAACTGACATGACTTTGTGTTGATATTCCTAGTACATGCCTGGGGCATGCATGTCCCATAACTACTTAGACACAACTTGTCTCTGGATACCTGCAGGTAGGTGTAGGGGTCCCTCTAATCCATGTTTACTGTTCCTGCTCAACTGTCTGGCCCTTGATGCATGAGTTAAGGGACGGCATTTCCCCAGTGCTGAGGGGCATCAAGTTGACTTCTTATTGGAAACATTTTAAGTTGTAATTGCCTCTCTGACAAGTAAATGCTAAGTTCTCCATAGAAATAGTCTTTGAAATGCTAGGCAGGAAGCAACGGCCAGTATAGTCATGTTGCCTTCCTTATCAAAGACACTGGGGACGTCTTCCTGCCCTGCTTGCTTTCTAGTTGACCCTTTTTTGTATTAGGGGCTTCCACAAACTTTACCACTGCAGTTTATACTGAAGTGAGGGCTCTCTGAGTATCTTCAGGAAAGAGAGCGCACTGGGGCAGAGGAGCAGACCAAAGGACACGAGCCCAAGTCTGATTCCTAGATTTTCTCAGCACTGTTTCACACTCTGAGGAGGTGCTGAACAACTGTGCATAATGACTGTTCCATATACTGTTGCCTGAATAAAATGTGATGGATTCTTGGTGGTAAGAGAAGGGACTGGTTTGGAGAGAAGCTAGTTATTAGCCCTCTTGGTAGACAATTAATGCCTTCAGACAGCTTGTACTTCGAGTGGTGTTTCAAAGGGAAGCTGTAGCAGAGTGGTTGCTGAGAGATTCTGGGAAACTTATTTTTCCACAGCTGGCCAGAATAGTCACACACAGCATCTTAGAGCTACAGAGAGACTGACACCAGGAGGAAAGAACGAGACAACGGCAGGGCTCTCCTCTTCTCCAGGACACAAGAGGAACTTCATACTCTGCTAAGAACCATGACAAAGTGAATTTTGGTTTTAGGGGCTTTAGTGTTCAAAAATGGTTGCAGTGAGCAAAAATAGGAGACTGGGAAGAACAAATTAAGTGAGAAATCTATGAGCCACAGATCTTTGCAGCATTCAAAACTATAACCCTAGGTGACAACCAGAAAAATCTCTGTGAAATAACAGAATAATTCTGTAACTCAAGGTTTAGTTGTTCATAATTGACTCTCTGGAGTACTGCATCAAATGTTTCCTCTTTTATGTTTTTTAACTAAGTACCTCTTTATATATTCGTTAGATCATCATGTTATTACAGCAAAGGTCATTGTTTTTGTAAGAGCAGACTCACCTGTCCATACTCAGATCATGGATATAATGATTATTATAGTAATATTTCCATATCCTTCTTCCCCCGCCACTTGATACCCTCCAGCCTCTCACTATTGTAACCAGAATAAGTTTCCTACCATGAAGACCTGATCAGGTGACATTTGTGAAGTTTTTTGTTAGCTCCTGTGGGCTCCAGCATAAGGGACAGGTTCCCCCCATTATCCAAATGTAGAGCAGTCCTGTGAACCTTCCATAAATCAAAATGGCATAAAGAAGCAGTTGCCATTAATTTATGTGGACAAATGTGAGCATTCCCAGTCCCCAAAAATAATCTCTTTCAGGCTTTTCTGATACCTTATGATACTTCTTGTGAATGAATGCACAGCACAAAATAAGTAGAGATGAAACACAGATGCGCACAGACACAGTTCACAGCTCTGGTGTCTTAATGCTGAGATGCTGAATATGGTTCCTGGGGAGGGAGCTTGGCAGGGCCACACGCTGCTTGGGGTGCACACTGCCTCTTACAACAGCTCACTGCAAAACAAATGCTGAGCAGTTTCTCGCTTTTGCCTTTTTTCATAAAAGCAAAAATCCTCTTTGGATTTCTTTTGGTTCATGAAAACAGGTACTAACGTAGGTCTTTCATAAAGGCAAAAAGTGGTGTAATGTGAACTTTCAAACAATGGGGGATACTGTATGTGTATGCAGACATGTGTACCCCTATGTATATACATATACTGTGTGTGTGTATGTACATGGCGTATATACACATATGCATGTACTTGTGTGTGTGTGTGTATTATGGGCAGTATAGATCAGTATCCAGTACATATCTTAGTAATGCCTCAAAGGAGGCTCTGTCTCCATCCAGCCTGCCTGCTGTCACCTAAAGTATGATTATAACACTTCCCACTGAATCCGTTTACTCTGCTGCCCATTGGGGCCTATTCATGGAAATGTGATTGCCCCCTCAGGGTTCTGATCACATTTCATCTGCTTCATTGAGAAGCCTGCATCTGTCTCATTCATCTTCACTTGAATTGAACGAATATGTCCCGCATGTCCACCATGTGGCTGTGGGAAAGTAGGAATGGTCACTGGTGACTCCGTCCTTGTCTCAGGCACTCCTCATCGTGCTCGTCTACCACCACTCCAGTGTCTAGTCCAACCTGAACATGCATAACTTCCAGCGAATCACGGGTGATCTGTCCCACGACACTCTCCCTCCATGGGTTTTTCCTTCAGACACCTCCTAGTGCACTCATGTAAGCCATGAAGGCTCACTGCCTTGAGAGAGCCACTCTGTGGAGGCAGCCTCGGGACCAGCTTCAGGGCCCGGCAAAGGGGCTGTTTCCAAAGCAGTGCACGTTGCTGGTGTCATATCTGTTTGGGGAGGGGAAAGTGTTCTCTAATAAAATGTCTTTATCTTATCTTGTGTTCTCTAATAAAATGTCTTTGTCTTATCTTTCAGCTTACATTTTACTATGGTACCATAGATGCTTGGTGTCCAAAAGAGTACTATGAAGACATGAAGAAAGATTTTCCAGAAGGAGATATTCGGCTCTGTGAAAAAAAAATACCTCATGCCTTTGTCCTCCATTTTTACCAGGAAATGGCTGACATGGTAGCTGACTGGCTAAAGGATGATCTGTCCAAAATATAACTGCTGACACAAGGAAGCAAGCGCTGAGAGCCAGTACACAAGAATAGGTACGCTGCCCTTAGTAGTAAGGAGTATGCTTTGTAGGCAAATGTTTAATTTTAATGGTTGATATTAAAAGAGAAACATTTGACAACCTCTTAGCTTAAACACTACCAGCACCCACCTCCCCATGCTATAGGCTGAATGAAGCAAACACAGTTGATGAAATAATCTGTAGGTTTAACAACACATTTTCTAAGACTCAGGGAACACAGTGATCCAAACAAGGTCTTTTAGTTTGCATAAGATGCCCAGTAGCAACATACAGTTTATTTTGATAGATAGGATCCTTGCAGACAAAAGGAAATCTTAATTTAGGCTATTTTGATTGAGCTGCATTGTAGAATAGCCTCTCTAGAGGAAATCATGAAACACCTACTAGAATATGCAAAAGAGACCAGTGAATATTAAGTGTATAGCCAGCTATGTGAAGTTCATGAGACTGTGAGAAGGGCACACTCCTGTGCCACAGCGGGAAGTGATGAGCAGCGGACCCAACTTAAGGCGGAAGCTCACCAGCCCAGAATAACTTTGCACAGGTCTTTGCTGAGCTCATCAGAATCAGACCAGATCCCAGGACAGCCTGCAGACCCCACCCGTGACTATCTCCCAGCCTGTCACAGAGCACCAAGCCAGCCTTCTATCTGGCCTCCAGTGGCCCAGTCTCACGCAGAGGGGGCTCAGCATCAGAAGAGGCACGCCACGTAGCCATCTCTGAGAAGCTTCCCCATGGAGTGTAACTTCCTGATCTACCTGTATAAGACAAAGAATAAAGTTCTGCAGACATTCCTTTGGTCAACTAATAAAAATTGTTGACAGATGTTAACTGTGCCTCTCACAACAAGAGAGCCAGGAAGCTGCATGCTTAGGCTTAGCTGGCCAGGTTGTGAGCTCCCTGCAGGCTCTTCTTCCCCGGAGCCAGCGTGGAGAGGCACTGGGCTGTCCCAGATGAAGCCTGTACTTTACACATGCAGTTGCCCCTTCTGGGATTTTTTTCAGTAAAACTCCATTGGGGACCAGCTATAAGCAAGTACTGTGCCAGGCATTGAGGATAGAGTTCTTTGCCACTTTCCTTCTGAAAATACTCTAGTTATTTTTGAAAGGGCATCTTTAAATTCCTGAATAGAGAATTACTGTAAATGAGTTCTCCATTTCTGCATGAGTTTTGTTAGCTGGAAAGAAGCTGCTTTATTAATGAATCAAAACAAGCCATTATGTGAATTCACCTTCTTTGGGCACCTGGAGGTACAGCAGGGAAGCTTGTTCTCTGGCTGTGAGCAGGCTAGCAGTGTTACTGCTTTCCCTAAATTGACTCAATCCTGGGACCTTAGGAGCCAATAAATTCCACTGACTGGAGTGATAGTTGATGATCAGTCAGAAGAAACTTTCAGTTTTCTCCTAAAGGAAATCCCTCATGCCATTATCATTCCTTAGGGACAATGGGATGTTGTCCTTCCCTTTAAAAACTTTAAGTCCCCGATGAAAGATTCAGCTCTGATAGGTTGCCAGCTCAGTGATGAGCGTTACTGTACAAGCTCGTATCCTTTGGCATGGCTTCTGCATGAGTGCAAATGACTTCTTAGAGGGGAAAACCAAGCTGCCGGTAAGGGGGAGCCAGGAGACACAGTCCACTGGCACAGGGCTGCACACACGTCCTTACTGACACCTGCGTGGGTAGACCTAGAAATCTGATGTTAGAAGCTAGGACTCATGGCTCTGAAGGGTTTTGCATGCAGGAGATGCTCAAAAGTACTAAGCTGAAGCAATTAGAGCAAGTACTGGGTAAATCATACCTACTGGAATAAAGAGTAACCTCCCCAACTTTTTAGCATTATTTTACAACATCACTCCATATTTCAAAAGTCCACATGAATCAAATTTTATCTTATTTTGGTTTTTCAGAGCTTAAAAAATGATAAAAAGTAAAACAATAAGGTAAAAGATGCTGGCTCTTATTTTCTGTTTATCATCTAAGCACCAAATAAATTTTTGAAATCGTTTTAGCAGCACTGTGATCTTGCCTGGCCTGATTTCTGTGTTGGGAGAGGAAGGGTATATCCGAGCAGTTCTCCAGAGTTAGACTTGAGTCCAAGTCTCTCTGTTAAACTGAAAGCCACTTTCTCAATGCTGCTTTGAGAGAAGGAAGAATCCAATTTCAGGAGATTGAAGTTCATTTTATTTCATTAGGAATTAAACAAAAGACTAAATGTTTCATGCATATGTAAGAGGTGATAAAGTCTGTGAACCCTGGAAGTCTTACCATCTGTGTGATTTTTAGGCAACTTCATCCAGTTTCTCCATGCCTCAGTGTCCTTATTTACAACATAGGATTAAAAAGAATGCATACCCCATGTTGTTGGAAGAATTGAATGAGATGATAAAGCATGTAGCCCAATGCCTGACCAAGAGCATCACCTCAATAAGGATTGGCTAAAATTATTATTGTTCAAGATCATAAAAAAAAGTAAAAGACTAAAATTGATAAGCAGTGGATGCAATCCTTTATCCAGAAGCACTTCTGCATGTGTGTCCCAGCCAGCCACACAGATAGTCCTTGCCCATGATTTGACTTTCTGTGGGGTCTGCTGGTGCTGAGTGAAAAGCCTAAACTGGGTATGACCAGTGCCCGCAGTCTTTCTCAGCCTGTGCTGGGCACTGGAAAATAATGTCTGTGGGCAGCCCCGGGTGCTCATGGACCAATGGCTCACATCCACTTCTCTGCTCAACCCTCGGAAAGCCAGTGACCTCCGAAGGCTTGATTTTTTTCACCCTATATTTTGTTAAAATTTCATTGCAGATTTAAGGAGACTAAGAAGACATGCCAGCTTAATGCAACACCCGATTCTGGATTAGATGGTCTTGCTATAAAAACATTGTTGGGCAGTTTGCACAACTTGAATGGGGCCTGAAGATTAGGTGGGAGTAAGAAGTGTGTATTAACTTTCTGATTTCAGTGATTGTGGAGAAGCCGGAGAATATCCTAATTTGTACTAAAGACCCACTGAAGTGTCTGGGGGTGATCAGGTGTCGTGTCAATTTACTTTCAAATGGTTCAGCGGGAAAAAGTGTTCTTTGTACTTGTAACTTTTGTGTAACTTTGAGATTATGTAAAATTTACAAAAATAATTATTTAAAAACCCACCATGCTCTCATTGTTTCTTTACCAGGAAGCAAATTTCTTCTTTAAGCAGTAAATGCAGGCTGGGTTTCAAATCCTGGCTCTGCTATTTATTAGCTTCGAGATACTGCATAGGCTTACCCTTCCTGAGCACCTCCACCTCCCATCTCCTCTGTGAAATCACTGGAGTCAGGTTTGGATTCTGGTTTGGGGAGGATTTTTTGTTTGTCTTTAATAGAGCTAATTGAGGTTGTCCATACAGCCTTTAGCACCGTGTCCAGCTTATGACAGCTGCTCTATAATATGGTTCCTAAAGGAAAAGGAGAGCAAGTTCGTTTTCTTTTCCATCTCTTCCTTTCAGTGCAATGGCGGACCCTATGGTATCTGTTTCTGCATTGTTTCACCCAGCCTGGAACCTGATTCTTAGCATTTGTGATTCATATGTGGGTGGGGGCACTTGCTCACCTGGCTCAGCTTTCTGCCCCAGGCCATGCAGGCCTCCCACACACAACCCAGGGTATTCCAGCATTCCCTGCCCTGAGAAGCTTACAACTGATTTAGAAAGATGGACGGAACAAAGCATTTATTTATCACTAGGCATCATCTTTGTTGCTGACTTTCTCTTGCAGGAGAGAAGACTACATACTTGGGCTGCTCTATCCCTTGAGGGGTAGGATTTAAGGAGCTGTCAGTAGCTGAAGCTAAGTGAGCTCCATGAACAAATCTCTCTCTGAGGCCTTAAGGCTGGAGCTCCCCTGCAGGAGTGCTGAGCACAGAAAAGCTTTCTTCCCCTTTCCAAGGGGACTGGGTCCCCTGCCTCTGCCCCATCAGAATGTAGGTGAGTAATCACACTGGTCCAGGTGGGGAGCTGCTGTGGGACACGGGTCTGACCTCTTCCACCTGACTGAAGGCATCTCCAGAGTGAGACCGGTGAGGTCCAGAGGAGCCTCTGGGGTACAGTAAGCTCTGTAAAGAAAACTCGCAGAGGCTGGGGGAAGGCAGCTGCTCCCCATACCTGAAGGATGGGTAGAACTTGGATGAGTTTGAAAGGGAGCCAGTGCAGAGAAAGAAGTTGCTGCTCACTCTGCACTTTAGGCCCCACAGTCATGGGAGGTTATGTCATACTCATGTGCAGATCTGCACAAACAGGCAAAGGTAAGTGACTTGCTCAAAATCTCAGCTGCGGAGTGACAGCTGGGGCTCAAAGGCAGGCCTCTACTCTAGAGCGTCACTTCATCCCCTTCTTGCCATGGCATCATGCTGCCTCCTGGAGGCCACAGTGGGCAGTCTGGTGAGAGTGGAGAGTGGGGAAAGGGAGGCATGGGAAGGGCAAATGAGGCCCAGGCTAGCAGGGAAAGTGAAAAGTAGATAGTTGGTAACAATTGATTAGTTTTAAAAGAATGGTTTGGGGGGGTCATCGGGTAGTAGTCCCCAAGGAGGAAAGCCTGTGTGCCTGTAGGAGACAGAAGTCACAAGCTCTTGCCCACCACAGCTCTGCTGCAGCCGCCTGGTATTCCAGACACTAATGGCTGCGGGTGCCTCTGGACATGCGCTGTTCTCTGAAATGTTTGCAATCGACTGCTCCAGCTTTGAGAGTGCCTGTGTTTCTGCCGCACTTCCTGGAGACTTGGCCCAAAATACCAACTGCTTCTACCTCCCAGAGCAGTCCTCTTTACTCCCTCCCTCCGAGCCCTCATGGTGCCCTGGCCATATCTCAACTGAAGTACTGACCATTTTTTGCAGGAATTATATTTTTGTGAGTCTGCTCCTCCATGCTGCCACCATCAAACTTCTTCCTGACCTTAAAAGTAGAGTCCTGGGTGATGGGATTTGTGTCTTAATCACCCCTGTCTTCTCAGGGCTTATCAGACAGAGCCTGCCACACAGAATATTCAATAGATTTTGTTATCTAAACTAATAGAAGTTTCTATCATACCCAATATGCAAGCTCTCAAGAAACTATTCTCTCTCACTTGGCCAGACAATCAAGGAGTCACATCTCAGGGACTCTCCCTCAAAACTGAATATGTAAATACAAGTGAGAAATGGACTTGCTCTTTTATCCCTGTAGTGTTTCCCAGGTGAGCTGTGCACAACTGGGTCAGACAGATCCAAGCACACTGACTGTTAGCTTTCTGGCTCTGGGGGACTACGAGAGAGCAAGGACGCTACACCTCGTGGCCCATTCTTCTTGTTCCCTCCAGCTGCAACTGTTCCTTCCATCCTTCCATGATTAGAAAACCTCTGGAGTTTGGGTATTAGCAACTGCCAAATATGTGGTTATTACTTGTTGAGCACTAACCCCATGCAGCACCCCAAGTGGGAATTACAGCAACAATATGCTAGACCGTGGTCTGGGAGAGCTGCGCGTTTTCATTTTGTATTGCATTCCTCAGACATTCTGGCAAAGGGGCCTGTGCTGACCTCCCTACGTTGGGACAGACTTGCTTGCTGGGTAAGTGTATGGGAAAATTCCTCTTCCCTGGGATGGGAATGTGACCCTGTGACTGGGCGTCCACTACAGCCGGGGGTGCGGGTGCACCTGCGGGGCTCCCTCCCTCACAAAGGGGCTAGAATCCCACCCCTGCAAATCCACCCGGCTCAGGCTCAGCTGCACAGCTGGGCTTCCTCCTCCCGGCCACTGCTGAAGGGCGGCACACCTGCGTGTGATTAGGATGCAGCAGGAGCCCCCAGCCTCACGCTCCGTGGCTGCACACTGGTGACACGTTGCCGCGGATGAGTTTCTCCCCAGATCACTGTGCCTTCTAAGCAGAAGCGCACAGGGCGTCCAGGGGTCCAGGCACACAACACATCCATGACCAGCTGAGGCAGCAGTCGGGCATCTTTGCCTCAACCTGGTGGGAAACAAGCAGGCATTGGGCTCACCAGGAGGGAGTGGGGAAGTCGACCTGCACCTCCTTTGAGCATCAGCCATTGCAGGGCATTTTCGACTTGCTCAGTGTTGGGGAAATAGGATAAAATTTTAAATACCACCTCTGACTTTCCTATGTCTGTGTAACTACCCCTTCTGTACTGACTATATTACCCTCTAACTACAGAATGCTGGCCAGGTCAAGTGGAGACTGGAAAATAAGAAAATGACAACTGACCATGGATTGTTGTAGACACAGCATGACAGGACTTCACCCATTTTGGTGATAGAATCATAATACACATTTATTGTACCTACCAAACAAGTTCATTGAAAGGGAAACACAGTTTTTCTTAAAGAGAAAGACTCCTTTAGTAGTAATGAAACTAAGAAGCAAAAAGGGAGTGCACTGTCCCGATGGACCTTCCACCAAAGATGCCATGGCCACAGGCTGGCTGGAGCACATGGCAGCCGTGCCAGATGACAGCTGACCTGTGCCGCCTGCCTTCACGAAGAGGCCCGATCGGAGGAGGTAGTTCCCGTGATGGGCCAGTGGTGAGGGCAAATCCCTGTCTCTTCCACCCCTGCTGCTCTACCCCAGGACTACATAAGGAACAGAGAAGGGGCTTTTCCTTCATCTGGGAGAGCAGTGGTCCGTCTTGTCCGGCCCCATCTGGGACACGTGCCAGAGGATCCTAGGGAGCGCTCCTGAGCACAGATCTCTGCCCTGGTCTGGGAGAGTCCCGAGCATGACACCCTGTCAGGTTTGCTGTAGGACTTGGTTGGTTTCCCTGAAATCCGTGGTTGGCCTTGCTGAGGATGCCGCTGCAGTTGAGCATTGTGCCTTTGGACTTAGACACTTGACTGCAGCTTCCAGTGGGAGGGCTCGTGTTTTCTGAGGGGAGATGGATCACACAGCAGCCTGATGTGTATGAAAGCCAGAAACCTTTCCACTCAAACTGTGTTTGGAATAACACCACTCACTCATTACAAATGGCCGTGTGCATTTCCCAAAGAGAAAATGTTTTCCAATGCATGTGGCGGCTTCTGTCCTGACCCCAGCCTTGGTTGCCTTCCTGTGCAGTGGCTCCATGCAGTATGGGGCTGTGCACGGCGTCCTACACACTGTCACACCAGTCACAAAGACCCAGGGAGCAGAGCCCCATGCCAAGACCCCCATCCCCGTGGACAGCTCCACAGTGAGAGCCCGAAGCATTTCAAGAGGGAATGGTCAGCATAAAAACTCATGGGCCCAGACGTACTGGGCAGCCGTTTCAATGCAGTTCAGTTCAAAGGCCTACATGGCTGACTTCCGTTCTTAGTGCTAAACAGTAGGAGGAGAGTAACACAAACAGGTTAATAACAAGTCAAAAGCAGTTCTCTAAAAACCAGTCTTAAGCAGTGGTATCAATAAAATATTTAATCAACTTATCTGTGCAAAATATTAAAATGGTTAATGAAGAGTATACAAGCATGTTTAACAAATATATACTGCTATATAACTGTCAGGAAAAATAGAGATTGCTGTTTTACAGTTCATTTACATTTCAATATGTACAATCTATTTAAACTTGAGAATACATATACACAGTGGATTTGTACTGCCCTTGAAGAGCTCCCTGCCAGCCGGCCTGGGCAATGGGCAGCATTCATGACATCAGCTCCTGTGGCCCAAGTGGCCGGGCTGGGCAGCAAGGAGACGGCCTGACCTCCAGCCTCCAAGCTTCAGAATCCCGCTCTGGCCAAACCACAGCCAGAAGACTGCCAACAAAGGAGAGTTCAGCTTGCATTTAGATGAGTTTAAAAACCTCACCCTTCCCCATCTTACTCCTGAGCCAGGCTGAGAAACAGTGGGAGTCACTGCGAAATAGACTTCTACTCCCCCCACCAAAAAAAAAAAAGTTGTCTAGCTGCTGAGGGAATGGCGTGTTGCTGAGCTGTGACGGCATTACGGCCACTTCGAGTTTGCCCATGGCGTAAAAATCACAGTACTGGAGTTGGAGTCAAGGCCCCTGGAAAGGGGCAGGGCACCTGTCATGTCAGAGGCTGCAGCCCACCAGGGCCTTCTTACAAACAGCACCACGCTGTAAGCTGGTGCAGGAGTTCTGCAGAAACCTTCACAGTGAGCAGAGCTGCCTCTCTATATATTTTAAAAAGATAAAACTTCCCCAAACTTTTCAGAATACCCTATTGTCATCTGCCTAGGGGCAAGTTGGAGTCAGCATGTTAATCCTTGTAAAAAAAAAAATGCATTCACTTTTCATTTGGGGTGAAATGCTTCCAGCTAAAGACTTAAAGTGACTCAATCATGATTCCTTATCACAGCAGCCATAGACTGCTTGCACTAAAGCACAAAGTGAAATACAGAAACAATTACTCTAACAATGCTCACGTTTGATCCATGATTTATCCCAGGTGGAGAATGCCAGAGCAATTCGCCTTTCCAACACTTGAGTATTTTTCCAGCCAGAAAAAAATGTTTTATCCCAACCTTGCTTTCTCCCTAAACTATCTCATCATTTTCAAAACAGAAAGCTGAATGGTTGACTTTGCTCTGACCCTGACAGGCCTGACCTGGAAGTACAATTTGCAAAGCAGTAAATCTGCTCATGTCCGCACCCCTTCCTCAAGCCACCCTGCTCACCTCAAGCCAAGTTGCTGCGGCTGCTGCTGCTCAGAGCCACAGGGGAAGCTCAGACACATCTACCTTCTTCTGCCCTGGCAGCCTTCAGTCGTTCAGAGACACGTGCAGACAAGGAACGGCCTTAGACACACCTTGTCGCTGCTTTTCTGGTTCACTGCACTAAAAAACCCAGGTGAGGGCTGCCCACGTGTGAGAGGTCATCAGGATGATGTGCAAGGATGTCACAGGTACAAGCTGCAGTTGGCCTTTCCCACCTCGGCGGCCCAGGAAGGGTCCTCAAGGGAAGCGTGTGTTTGTGTTTACCTCTAATCCAGCAGGACTCCTAAGCCTTACAGGGAGTCTGGTTTTTGTCAGACCCAGAAGCCTGAGCCAAGGTTCTAAAGTATGGCTGCCAAGTGTCCAAGCAGCTTCTAGACTCAGAACAGGAATCTCACCCCCACGTCATCATGCAGTAACCAGGTGTAGCTGTTCTGACTGCTGGTCAGATGGATGATTCTGCAAAGAAGACAGCCTCTGGCCCACCTCCTGCCTGGCCAAACCTCCAGCCGCACCACACCACACTCCAGTTTGCCAACAGCTCAGAAGGTAGTAAAATAAAAATGCACAGCAAGACAGCTGGCCACACACTGGGAGTTCTACAATAGCATTTCTAAAGGCACCCGGGGCGTGACCGTCAGAAGCTTTGCCTTGCTTTTCTAGACAATTTATTTCAGCATCCTGTTACTGATTTAGAAAAGGGATAAAAAGTTTATGCATTACAGCTTCTATCAGGTATCTGATAGAACTCTGGGATGAACTTTCTTAACTATCAGAAGGACATTCATCAGGAAAAGAGTGAAATATGTCTTTCATATACCAGCGTGCCAAGCCGTGCTGCCAACTAACTCACTTGGCAACAGAAACGCTCCCATCAGGAAGTTTCCATGGATGCTGCAGCCCTCTCACCACTGTAGGGAGAAGTGGAGAGAAACCAGTCCTTCCTTTCTGCCAGCATAGACCATACCCTCGAGTCACAGATGCTATTCAAGCCTGTCCCGAGAGGCAAGCATAGGCAAGAGGGCCTTTGCACCCAGGTCGTGCTGCTCTGAGAGCATATTTGTACTTTTGAACAACTATAAGCATGACTTAAAATGCATATCAACTTTTCAGTGGCCTCACTGTCTTTGACGCCACCATTCCTGGGCCGCCCTGCTCTAACTGCTGCCGCCACCATGAAGTACCCACCAAACAGTGCCCAGCTGAGGCCCTGCAGCCAAATCCCAGGCTTGCTTTAGGCATGGCACCCATGCCAGCAATTGCAGGGCAGGTGGGAAGAAGCCAGGCTCTGGTGAAGCTGGGTGCATGAACGTCATGAGCAGAGAGCATCCCTGAGCAAGATATGACCACACAGCAAATGTGAAGCCCTCAGTTACCTCAACTGATTTAATAAGCCAGCCTCACAGGTGACCCTCCAAATATGGGAACTGTGGCCCTGCTGAAGAGAACAGTCTTCTCTCACCTAGGGCCTGGTTGGGGTTTACCTATGTGTGCCGTTGTAAGCTCTGGGCACAAAATGAAGTCCAGAATGGCACAAACTGTAACTGCTCCAGCTTAAATGGCCAAAAGGCTCCAGGTACAAAAGGTCCAGCTATCTGAAAACTTAGAAGTAACATCTTTGGACCCCTCTCTCCTAGTTTCTTAATGTTAAACTCTGCCACCATTTTCCAGACCATAAGGGAGAAGAGAAGAAAGCTCTTCTGATGCCTGCCTCTGGGTTACTCCCCCAGCAAGCAGACCACCCATGGGTGTGGCAACTGCTGGGGACCTGGTGAGGCAGTTCGCCCTGAGACAGGCTTGCTTGCCTCATCGGGGAATGCTGGGACAGTCCCAGACCCCTTCTGGGCTGCTAGCAAGGCATAGCCTTTCCTGTCCTCTGCTGCTCTGGAGGGACCAGCGGCAGGTAGGAGCCTTCCTGAGACTCGGTCACAGAACTGTCTCAGCCCGAGTATGGCTCTGCCCACACGTGTGTAAGCACAGGGGGAACCTGAGCTGGGTTGGCAGTGCCCCTCAGCTGGGACACAAGAAAGGTCATGGCTGTGGTGAGCTGAGCCCTACCCCCAAGATCCTGGCCTCCCCTGCACCTGCCTTGCCCCAAATGGGAATCAAAGCAACCTCCACAAAGTACCAACAGGGGCAAGAGGACAGTGGATACAAATGTTCGCACACCCAGGCCAAGAGCTGTGACGCTGTGAGAGATGGCGCTGAGGCTGGGAGGGGGACCAATCACATCGACTCTGCCTTTGAATGGTGTGAGCAGACACTGTGAACAAAGTCGAATGCCAAGGTGGAGAGTTCTTTATTTTACAGGGGCAGAAATCGAAGATCCAGGCAGAGATGACTGCCCATGACTGGCCTAGACCTCTCAGGAGGCACCCTGCATAGGAGGCAGGAGGCAGGGGGTGATGTGGGGCAGCTCACTCGGGGGCATGCAGAAGCCCATGTGGGTTCCCACCCTAGAACCACTCCAAGGATCCAGTTACTTCCCATTCACTTGTAGCATGTTCTGCCTGCTGGGTTCACTCATCTGCCACTGACTTCCTTTCTTTCCCAATCCAGACACCTCTGAGGTGTCTTTTGAGGGCCCAAGGCAGGCCTTTCACTCACTCTACCGGACTTCTGCTTTCCAGAGCCTCAGTCCAGCCAGCCCACCTGGTGTCCTGCTTGAGACCTCCTGGCACACAGCCCACTGAGAGGGACCTGCTTCTGGGGCCTGGGGAAGGTTCTGTCTCCCTGCTGACACGCTCTCACAAGAATCAGCAAGGCCTCTGATGACATCTGTGGCCCAGAGGCAGCTGTGACGCTGCTTCTCATTCAATTTTCTGGAGACCAGGCTAAAACAAGGCAAGGGTCTGACTTTTTCTGTGCACAAGCTGCTCTTGGTTGGCAAGAATTCAACATTTCTCCCTGTTTTAAGAAGAAAATCAGTCTACATGACTAGTTATTTTCTGCTGGAAGCTTGAATGTAAGTGCAAACAGGACAAATGACCTGTAGGATTTGGATCATACTCTGATCACATCCACAGGGTGGTCACTACTCTCCGGAGCACTGACAGCAAGGCTCCTGCTCCTGCTGACCCTGAGGCCATCAGGGAGAAGTCACTGTCAGGTCTGACTGTGCTATCACACAAGCCCATACCTTTTCCTCTTTCCCAGGCCACTTTAGCAATGAAATGGCAGGACAGTGGGGTGAAGGGAAGCAGGTACATAGTGAATAGGCAGAGCTCAGGCCTGCCATCCTCTCCAGGGGACCCAGCCTGTCACTGCTTGGAAAGCCAGAATTCAACCAGGCAAGCGTTTGGCTATCACCCCCCTGCCACTGTAGGGGTTCCCCTAATACAGAAGCCTGGCTTCCGGCAGCAATGACCAGGTTGTCCTGGTGTTTGGCAGACCCTGCACCAGCCCTCATCTGGCCTCAGCAGGCCTGCCCTGTGCTCCCCAGAGCCGGGGAGGAGGCCAAAGGGGAGGGAAGGCTGCCTTCACTCACAGTCCTGACACATTTTTCCCTGCTCACCAGCAGCGAGCTCTCCCATCGGTGGGAACTGGCAATTCCAGCTGGGTGACTCGGCCGGCTCCCCACTGCCCCGCAGCCAGATGGTTTGAGAGCAGGCACTACCATGTGCGCTGACAGACTCCCTTCCTCCACATCCTGGCACAGCTAGTCCAACCGCATCGCAGCAGAGAGAGCCTGTCTGCCTCCACGTGTGCTGTCATTTTCACAAAGTGAAACGCATCTTCTCCATTCACCTACTGCTAACTCTGGGCTGCCGGAGGGCTGAACAGAGTTACAGCGGAACATGGGTGGTCCCTGGTGGTTAAGTGCAGCTCCAGAGGAAACCAGGAGGCATTCCTTTTATTCAATAAACAAGAACATACTGAGGCCATCAGGGTCACTGTAGGAACGGTCAGTGACTAAAGACAACACACCCCCAGGGGCACAGCCAGCCCCTCAAGGTGCAGGAAGAGCCTGCTTAGAGCACCACTCAGAGCACATGTTGGTAGAAGGAGATCCTCAGGAGGAAAGGAAGATGGACGATGTTTTCCTGCCATAAAGGCTCAGGTAAATCAAAACATTTCTTCCCCCAAAAGTGTTTTTCCTAGGCACTAAAAGAGTATCAAAGTGTTTGATTCTGCCCAAAGATATTAAATACCTAGAATTCCTTCAAAGTAATACTTAGAGTTTTTCATTCTCTCTAAAATTCTGGATTCTACTACTTTTAACAATTTAGTGCCATTTATTTTTGTTTTTCATTATGACAGAGCAATCACCATGCAGTCATGATTAAAATCACAGTTCAGAAGAGTGAAGCTTCTCTGGCAAAATCCCCAGTGTAACAGGATCATCTCAGCCCAGCCACTGGAACTGGAGGAATGCACTGTAGGAGCCACTTTTTTTGTTTGTTTGTTTTAACCTGAAGAGATTGTTGCATTTTCTGATTATTTATAGCTACTCATGTAGCCACAGCATGTACATTCACATAAATGGTGTTTTCTTCTCCTTTGGTGTATTTTACAGGATAAAAATGGCTCAGGTGGGGCCCTTAAATTAATCAGCTGTATCTAAATCATTAGTATCTCTCTCCTTCTCTCTCTTAAGCATGTAATCGCTGAGAATTAAAATTTGTATAACTCATCCTGGACCTTGGCATCCGAGACAGGAAGGGCAGAATGACTGGCTGCCTTTCTGGAGTGCCAAAGGGGGAAAGCCCAGCACAGCCCTAAACGGGGGGATGAGGAAAGCTGCAGGGTTTTCAGAAAGCCCCAGACAGGTGGAATTCAACTTGTGTCTCCTCCCCATCCCAACCATTTACAAAGACTCCCAGGCAGAAATGAACCACATAAAACAATGTACCCTGGCATGTTGGAGCTCCCTCTTCCATGGACAGTCCTACCATCAACAAGACTCTGGGGCACAGACAGGGACTGGGAGATAGACTTCCATCTCTCCACACCAAGGCCTGCCCTTCTGCAGAAGGGGTCACAGCAGCCAAGAACCCCTGCTCAGAACCCCTGGGTGGTGGGGAGCTGAAACGTCACAAAAGCACTTTTCTGTGGCTTCACTTCCCGTTACTATCACACTGCCAAAGACTACAGCAGCAACCCAGTAAAGTGTGTAAAAGCCACGCAGACCTGATAGCTAAGTGCATGTTGGCCCTCCGAGTAGCCATCTGGAGGGGGTGGTGCCTACCTGACAGAGGAGCTTGGGTCCTCTGCAGGAACCTGCCCAGGACCCCTCCCTGCCTCTTTCAAGCCCAAAGAGCCTTTTTGCCGGCTCCTTAGGAAAACCTCCTGACAGTTGCCTAGGAAAAGCTGTTGCTGCCCTCTGCCCCCTACGCCCACTTCACCATGCCCAGCCATTGCACGAGCTTTCTCCTGAGCGCCCCCAGCGGCGGCTATCACCTCAGGCTGCCGAGCCCAGGAGCTTCAGAACCTGGCAGATGCCACCCCCCCTCCAATCTCATGTCAGATCAGAATCGAGTTTAAAACATCTCCAACATTTCACTTCCCCCCAAAAGAAAAACATCTTTTCCACTTTCTAGATCATTCCCAATTGGAACTGATTAAAAAAAGGGGGGGGGCTGACCTTTGCAGAGATCTGGGAAGCTCCACAGTGCATTCTTCCCGACAAACGTGCCCTTTCAAAACTGATTTTTTAGACCAAAGAAAAAATATACCTTTTGCAGAGGTTCATTCCCAGAGTAAATGGCCTCGATGCAACGCAAACCTCCAGAAATGGTATTTCTGCCCATCAGTCGGTCCCAGGGTGCAAGGCCAAAAACTCAGCCACCTAACCAGACCGTGTCCCACTTTCACCAGAAACAAAAAGGGGTGAGGAAAAGAAACTTGTTTCAGTACCCCTTGAGTTCACCCATTCTGGAACCTCCGAGTCCCTAACCCGTTTTGACCCAGCTGGGAACCTGGTAACAGTAACGAACACAAACACCATCCTCTCCCCAAAAGGGGGCAGTAGGTGCACTGACGATCCGTCTGCAGGGTGCACATGGTTATGGCATTGGGTAGCTTCAGATCATCCCTTCCCTGGGCTCTCCAACGCCGTTGGTGTGTGTGAACGTGCGTTCTCCCTCCTCCGTGCCTGAGCGCCGCCAGAGTCCGATGAGCACCCACGTTTGGTGACAGGCCCGGCCCACAGCTGGTCTTCAGCAGGGGGTCCTTGGTGATGCGGCTGCCCCCTCCCTGGCCCGGCCTGGTCCCCATGCTACCTACAGCCGCACGCCTCCACCACCATGTCCTCGTATTGCTTATAGACCACGTTGTTGGCGGCGTCGATGTAGAGGATGCTGATGGGGCTGAGGCGCGCGGGCACGCAGCAGGAGGCCGGCGCCGCGTCAGGCGCCATGGAGTTGAGCAGCGTCTGAATGATGGCATGGTTGGTGGGCTCAAGGTGCGAGCGCAGCGGGAAGTCGCAGACGCCCTCGCAGTGGTAAGCCTCATAGTCCAGCGGCGCGATGATCCAGTCGTCCCAGCCTAGCTCCTTGAAGTCTACGTGCAGCGGTTTGCGGCTACACCGGCTCCGGCTCCTTCGCCCGTGGCCCCTTCCCACGCCCACGCCGCTGCCCTGCGCTGCCCGCGTCCCGGCCAGCGCCGTCCGCCGCCGCCTGCGACCACCGATGAGCGACGACGGCGAGCCGGTGCCGGGTCCCGGGTCAAGAGGCGGCTCTGCTGCCAGCGCAGACCCGAGCGCGCGGGCCTGGGCACGGATCTCACGGAACAGGCTCTCCTTCCTCTGCGTGCGGGAGGAGACCACGAGCAGCGCGCGCTCCTCCACCGCCAAGCTGCCCCTGCCTCGCGAGCCGAAGCCCAGCAGCCGCAGTGCCAGCGGGCCCCGAGCGGGACCGGCCTCTGCGCGCAGCAAGAGGCAGAACGCGCGCGTGGCGCGCGGCTCCCGGCGGTGGCGCTGTACGGCGTCCGCCACGTCGAAAACCTCCCAGCGCGCGCCACCCAGGGGCTCTGCGGCCCTTGAGTGCAGCAGGCGGGGCGCACGGGCGGCTCCGGGGCACGTGGACAGTAGGAGCAGCGGCGGGTGAGTCGCGCTGCCAGGGTTCAGCTCCGGAGAGTCGCGGCGCAGCACGCGCAGCTCCGCGCCCACCACCTCATCGGCGTCCGGAAGGCTCGACACGTCGAACAAAAAACTTTGGCCGGTCTCGGCAACTGATTCGTCTGCGGGGGACGGGGAGAGAGAAAGAGCGGAGTGAGAGTGAATTCCGCACTCCCGGCCGCGGGGCCTCCTAACTGGATGAGGGAGGCAGGTCTGCTGGAGCTGGCACTTGCCCCAGCCGGAAAGCTGCCGGCCCGACCCAAAGGAAAGTGAGCCTTGGCCCCGACTTGTCGGGACTACGGCTTCGATTCATCAAGCCAAAGTCCTGCCACCGCGACAACCCACGGGCATTCACTTACCGCTGAGCCGCAGGGCCACGAGCGCACCCCTGCATCCAAGACCAAGACTTAAGGCCACTACAGCTCCGCTCGCTGCCTGGCATGGGTTTGCAGGCACTACGCCAGTGGCCAGACTTCCAGGCCGGTGGCGGACAGAAAGCCCAGTGGACGCAACAGAAGTTGTGGCCCCCTTTCCAAGGCCCGAGGCCTGGCAGACTGTTTGCCCGAGGACCCGAGCTGTACGGGGACTGCTCATTATGGGCCCCAGGAGAGCCGAGGAGTCCCAGCTGTGCGAAAACGGAAAATTCGTGCCCCTGAAAACTGCTGCCTGTGCTACCTCATTCCCTAACGCGGCTTGGGCATTCCTGCCGGCACGCTCTCCTGGCAGGCTGGGACCCTGCAGGTGGTCCAGAAGGGGAACACGGCACAGGGCTGCAGAAACCCTCTAGTGCATCCAGCCTCCTCGCTTTGCTGAAGAGAGAACTGGGGCCCAGATAGGGACCGGCTCAGCCCAATGTCTCAGAGCGGCGAGCACTTCTGGTCGCCATGGGAAACTCCAGGCTCAGCTTCTCCTAGTGTTCCCGCGACCTCCGATGGAGGGGAAAGGCTGCAAAGCAGCGCAAGGAACCTTCTGGGAAGGGTTTTGGAAAGCTGAGACTACATCGCTGTAGTGAGGAGGTCTCGCCTCCAGGACCCGCCGATCCCTTCGCAGACTTATTCTTTCCTTCCGTTATGGCAATCAGGGTTTGGGGTTTTTATATCTGGTTATGGGTACTTTTTTTTCCTTCTTCTTTTTGGGCTCAGGGGGAAGAAAAGTTGAAATTCCACCAAGCAGTAGATAAGAGCTCCCTTTGAAGAGGCTCATATGGTTTCGTTTTGCCCCAAACTCCGAGAGGCCAGACAGACTGCCCCACCACTGGAGAGTGCTCACCGACCACGGATCCAGGCCCTGCACTCCTAAAGTCCAAAGTCTGGGCACTGCTGGTGGCCTCTGGGGACTCAGGCAGCCCCACTTCAAGTTGAGGCTCAGGGTGGAGAGGGGGCAGGAAGGTGATAGGCAAATGCTCCCCACCCTCACTGCTTTCTCCTGAGATCTCCCTGGAGCACTTTCTTTGACTTTCCTCTGTGGCCTCTCCCTGCTTCAAGATTCTGCCATTGCATCCCTTACCTCCAGAGGCAGAAAAGAAAGGCAGCCTGGACAGAACTTTCCTGACCAGGGAGAGCTCTCCAGGAAAGGATTTTGCCCAGGCTAAGGCTAAGATAGGCCTAACTCCACCTAAGAAAGAGTGGCTGGTGCCTCTGCCAGCATAGGGCCCTGCACACCCACGTTTCCCGTAGCCTGGGAACTAGTACAGCAGCATTAGGGCTGGGCCTTTCCTTTCCTGTGAGTACTCAGGTATCCAGTGCAGAGGGCACCATGCCAGCTCTTCAGAGAACGTCTGATGGTTCTCCCCGAATTATAGGGCCATTACAGCGCAGAATGGCCCTGCACCAAAAATAAAGCAGTCTGGATGCAGGCTGCCTGTGTGTTGGAGGAGCTGGGTGATTTGGCCCCAGCACCACCTCTGCCTGCTTTCCCAGCCCAGGGTCTGGGGTGCACAGCCCCCAGAGGCTCCACGTAGGGCCCCTCTGCAGCAGTGCTTCCTCCGCAGCCCTGTTTGCCTTTCTTTCCCTCCTGCCTTCTATGTTGGGTCTCTGGCTGGATAGAATTAAAGCCAAAATTACTTGCATTTCCTCCTGAAATTAGTTAAATTTTCCCTATCTGTCTGCTTTAATGACTTCAGTAGAGATTAATAAAATCCAGATGACACACAGCAACCACTACATCCTCACCCACGTCCTACCTTTGGAGAACCCAGGACAGAATAAGGTGGGCACCTGGTGAGAGGGAGGCCTGCATTCCTGCACGGCCTCACTGGCCAGCCTCTCCTCCCCACATGACCAGAGTCTTTGCCCTGTGGCTCTCCGAGGGGCCAGCACAGAACACAGGCACCCAGAGCTGTACACCTCCACCCTGACGCAGCCTACTGAGAGGGGCATTCCCTCCTCACACCTGGTGATGCCGCAGCCTCTCCGGAGCCATTTACTTTAGTCTAATGCCTGCCTCTGTCTCCTTCCCCTCAGTGTCCCCCAGTTTGTGCGGCGCCCCCGCTGAACGAGGAGCTGCAGAGATTGCTGCAAGGAAGCAGCGGCTGCCACCATCACCGCACAGTCCTTCTCGTTCAGAACCCCTCCTTGCATCTCCGGATCTCGGACTCAGCCTGCCTCCTCGAGGGCACCCGCCGGTCGGCAAGCCCAGGGCAACTCGATAGCGGGACTGGCTGGGCTCTCTGGGGCCGAACCTCGCCAGCTACCGCGTCTCCCGCCACAGTCCGGGCGCAGCGGACCGGGTTTGGATGCGGGGGCCTCGGCGAAGTTTCTAACACCTGAGGCTCCAGCGGTGGCCTCAGCCTGGGACCGGACAGGATGGACGGGCGCAGAAGAGGCGTGAGTACCTTGGGTCGCCTGGTCTGCGAAGCCGGTGATTGTGTCCGCCCGGCCAGAGCCCGAGGTGAAGGCGGCGGCTGCCCCGGCCGGAGCCCGACCGGCCAGGCTCCGGTAAAGCGACATCATGAACTGGTGCGGCACCACCGAGCCGTTCCTGAAGCCGGAGCCGGCGGCGCGGCGCTCAGCGCGGGCCCCGGGAACGGCGGCGACCAGCGAAGCGGAGGCGCCCGCGGGCCGAGCAAGAGTCCGCCCGCCGCTGCCACCTCCCCCCGGACTCCCGGCCGGCCCTGCCCCCGCCGCTCGCAGCACGGCGGCCGCTTCGAGCCCGTCGCGGGGGCGGCAGGCGCTCAGCAGCCAGAGGCACAGCGCGGCGGCGGCGCTCAGGTCCATGGACTCCGTGGGCCAGGCGGGCGGGCGGCGCGGGCTCCGTGGCTCCGAGAAGTCCCCCGGCGCCTTTTGAACATAGTGTTTAATAATGGGGGAAGTGTGCGCAGCAAGTCGCGGCCCCCCCTCCTCTGCCACCCCACCCCCGCCCAACGCCCGGAGCAGCGCCCCCTGCTGAACACACTCCAGCTGCAGCGCGGCGCCCCTCACTCCGGCCTAACGTGGAGTCCGGGGCAGGAGCCTCCTCCCCTCACCGTGGCCCTTCGCCCCCATTCTCGCTAAGCCAGTGCTACTGGCCGGAGGCTCCTGCCACAAACCGGGGCCCCGCCTCCCTTCCCCAAGGCAACGCGAGCTCCCCTCCGCCCGCCGTGCGGCCGAACCCAGCGCGTCCTGCGGAGTTCGAGGCTCCGAGGCATCTGGCGTACCAACCCAGCCTCTTCCTACTCCCCTGCGGAGAAGCACCCGCCTCTCCCGACTCCTATCTCGCGGGTGTCCAAGACGCCAGAGGTGGGGCCGCGAAGGGCTCGGCCCTGCTGATGGGTGGCAAGACCCCGTGGCCGTCTCCGCGAGGCCACAAGAGCGCACAGGCCACAGGGCGCCCGAGGCTGCCGTAAAGGCTCGTTATTATCACCGATTCTGCGGTGCCCCACCCTGCCACAGCCGCCAGAGATCGGAGCGGGCGGCAGGAGCAGGAGAAAGGACCTGTAAGGAGGAGAGGGCAAGCAGCTGGACGGGCAGGCCGGAGAGACAGATGGACATAGACCGACAATTGGAACGCAAAGGTTTGGGCGCTGAACGTGCGCTTATACGCGAGCCACGATCAGAAAAGAGCGCAGGAAATACAAAGGCAGCCCCGGGGTAATGAGGGGACTCCCGGGCGTCCCTAGTTCGTCTGTGGCTCCCCGAGTTCATCTGTGTGTCAAAGGTGATGACCTTCCTTCTATGGGTCCGGCTAACCGAAACTGGCTACTGGGTATGTTGGGAAGCGGCCAGAAGCCAGGAGGACGGGTGGCGAAGATCCCGGGGTGGCGCCTTCGTACTTCCTTCCCCCGCAGCGTCATTGAGCGGGTCGGCGGGTGCGTGAAGGGGACGCTCGGCGGCGGCGGTGCCCTGTTGCGCACTCGTGCGGGCCGTGGGGTACTTGATCCGCAGCGGGCAAGGTCAGGCCCCGGAGGCCACGTCTGAGGGGGATGCGCAAGGAAGGCAGGTCGTCCTCTCAGCTCCACCAGCCCCCTTTACGCGAGTGCGGGAATGTCCAACAGATGGACGAGCTGCTGTTAAGGGAATGGAGTGGCTGAGCTGGTTGGACCCAGAAGCAGGGTAGGCGCGTCCTTTATTCTTTAAAATTGCATTTGCTACGAGCTCGAAATCTAGATGGGACGGTGCGTCACGGTTACTTTGAGCGGGTGATCAGCGTCAACACGCCGCCGGAAGACCCGGCTTGAGTCCCGACTCTCGCCGGTTGCTCCGCATTATGACCCACCGAAAGAGGCCTGGCCGGGGAAGCTCCTCGGCCAACTGTAGCCCAGGCTCCCCAGTTCCCCTGCCCCAGGTGCTTTGTCCCAAGAGAGCTCTGCAGTCCTTGCCATCCTAGCCGCCGCAGAGACGTGGGCCACTCACCGCTTGGGAACGCATGGCAATAAAAGGAGAGGTCTGGTGGTGGGGGGCACTCCACCTGGACCCCAGGCCCATCAGGTGGGCAGAGGAGAAAGCCTGAGATTAGCGTGGGACTGTCCTGGCAGGAAGGGCTGTGGGGGATGGGATGACCATGGCTGCTGTAACTCAGCTTGCCTTTGAGACTGAAGCTAGAGAGCCCAGGACAAGGCCCCTGACCACAGAGCTCCCTCTCTGGGTGGTGTCCGTAGCGGTGGGCAGGAACCCACGCAGGCTGTCTGCCGGAGCTGCCCCTCTAGAGAAACTGGTCAGGCTCCTTGGCAGGCCTCCTGCGGATGCGCGTACTGAGTCCCTGCTGTCTTTCCCGGCTCCCTTCCCTTTACAGCCACACAGGAGCAGCCCTGGAGTGTTTTACAAATCAAACCCACTGCAATTTGTGCCGGTGTCCTGGGAACCCTGGGCTGGGGTCATAGTCCTGGTTCTCATCCTGCCCTTGACCTCTTAATAGTAAGGAGAGAATGGAAGTGTCCTGGCACAGGTTTGGCACAGTGGGTGCCAAATAATCGTGTTGATTGTGTGATACCATAGCCCTGAGGCCACCTTGGAGTTTAGGAATCAGGGATGGAATCCCTGCGTTCTTGCTGTCCCTGTAGAAGCAGGCTACTGAACATCTTCAAGACTGAGTTTCCTCATCTGTAAAATGGGAGGATTCTCCACCTTGTGGAGTCCATGTGTGGACTGAATAACAGGCTGGCACAGAAGAGGCTCAGTATCCTGTCCCCCAACCCCCCACCCTCCCTCAGTCTGCTCTGTGTCCCAAGGTGATGATGGCTGAGCTTAAATGCATGAGAAGTCTCCGGAGAGACAGCCCTGCCCGCTAGCTGTGTGCTTGAGCCAGGACTTAACCACTCTCACCTATTTTTCTTGGTCTGCAAAATGAGGCATCATTCATTCATTCATCACTTATCCGTACCTCCATTCATTCCTTCTTCCAGTAAATACTTAACTGCTGGTAGCCTTCTGTGTGTTGCAGACTCAGCAATGCACACAACAAACCCCTGGAGCTTCCCTAAGAGCAGGAGAGACAGTAAACACATACACGCACATGAATGTACAGTGCTCTGTGAGGTGGTTCAGAGTAAAGGGAGGGAAGTCAGGACTGGGGGACATTTTGATCAGCAGAGGACGCACCAGAGCTAAGCCCAGGGAGGAGGGAGGCCCAGGGATGCCTGCTCCATGTCTGACTCCCTCTCCTTCCCCTTAAATGCTGATAGAAACCATTTGTTCTCTGAATACTGGGCACAATGCCAACGTCTTACCATACCTCCTGTCACTTCATTCCCACCATTGCTTTGTCCTGTCAGGTAGGTATTATTCTTCCCATTTTATAGATAGAGTTGAGTCACAGAGAAATTCAGCACCTCCCTTGGGGTTATCCGGTGAATGGCAGAGCCTGGAGTCACCAACTCTCTTTGCCCAACACTTGGCTGCCCACAAGGGAGGTGGGAATGTGAGGGGCTACAGGGGCTACAGGGGCTACGTGTGCAACACTCTCCACCCACCCCCCCAGTGGTAGAGAAGCAGTGTCCCACCTTTCCTCTCTAGCTCTCAGAAAAATTCTTGGCACGGAAAGAACTCTCAGGCCCAGGTGAAGGAAGACTGTGAAAGTACCCCCTGGGGACTCCTTCCTGCGACTGACTGCCAACTGCAGTCAGCTGGGAGCTCACACCTGCCATTGAATGCAGTCTGTCATCGCCAGCAGCATGGCCTGCCTGTGGCTCAAGAAGCCGCAGAGCTCAGAGCAGGACGGACTAACAGGAGCATGTGGCCCAGCTGCTAAGTTTACATGACTTGCCCAGATGGCCAAGCCCAGGGCTTGACTTGATCCGGGTCTTGGATACCTTGTCCAGGGCTTCCAAGTGGCCTCTGAATGAGCATCAGTCCCAAGTGAAGACAGCGCCCTCCCGAGGAGAAAGGAAGATGACACCAGGCGTTCCCAGCCCTCTGCCCTGACTCCCTGGAGGTGACGACTTCTGATGAGCAGGTGGCCCTTGTGGGCCCATGATACCAGGCTGGCCCTGCCTTGCTTGGGCCTTCCTCTTGGGAGTCGCAGGGAGCCTTTGGTGGGCCAGGCAGGAGGGAGGTAATGTGCTTTGCCCACCACTAAGTGCACTTTAAAGAGAGACCCTCTGTCTGCCGCGCTGACCCAGCGGTCACTGGGGTGCTATTGATGAGGCTCAGAGGTGGTGCGGGAACTTCAGGAAGCCTGGGAGAAACCCGGGAACTTCCAGTCGTCATCAGTCTGATGAGCACCTCCTAATCCCCAGAACCCCAGACTCCAGAGAGGGGAGGTAAGATTTGCTCCAACAGGGAGGGAAAGGTAAAAGCAGCCTGGTCAGCAGGTGGGTGTTTCTTGACTGGGTGTGGAGGGCTGGTCCCCAGTCCGTTGCTCGGAGGGTGGTTTGCTGCCCACCTGTGCCTTGCAGAAGCCATTTGCTGTCTCTGGGCATCACGTCTCTGAGTCAGGTTATAGAATCCCAGGATCCAAAGGAACATTTTGGGTTATTTGGACCAACTTTCCATACCTACCACGCCAGAATCATAGCGAAGGGCTCCCCAGGCTGGGCTTGCATACCTGCTGAGACGGGGAGCTCCCTGTCCCAGGCAGCCTTCTGATGGCCCTGAAAGTGAGGAATGTCCTCACACTGCCCCTGAGGGAGCCGCAGCATCCCTCAGACACCTTTGCTATCAGGAGTTTACATGTCCTCTGGGAACAACAGCCTGGGTTAGTGCCGCTTAGGAAACTAGTCTTGGATACCTGCTAGAACCACCCTGTGGTGACCTCCAGGCACGGGAAGTCGAACAAGCCTCAGCTGCGGCCTGCTCAGCCTAGCGCAAGAGTCTCCTGACGCACCCAAACACTGGTACCCATGTCCTATGACAAGAGCATGAGGAGGTTCCTTAAAAATGGGCTGCTCTACAGCCTGCATCGTCCATATGAGGAAGGGATGTGATCAGAACCCTGTCATTTGGCATCACAGCCATCTGGGACGGCAGGTCCCATCTGTAATCCTGTGCCCGTGAAGAGCTCAGAAGGTCTCAGCCCAGCCTAGCCCAGGCCAGGCATAGGAGGGCTCACTTCTGCCCTCCTGTCCACTGCTGGGGATTTGGGTCCCTGCAACCAAGCACTGTCTTGGAAGATAAAACAGGTTGCCCCTGGCAATGATCAGCTGATGCTCCTGAGAAGCATGAGACTGGAATTCAAATCCACCCTCTACCCTTGGGCTGCAGATCCCTCATCAACTTCCTGGCCTTACATCCCCAAATGCACAGTGAGGCTGACAATCAAACTTCCACTGACAGCCTGCCTGTGCAAGGTGGAGAGCATGTGAGGATGGGGCCCACTTAGGAGCCTGCCCTTGGTCTGACCCACGGTGGCCCCTGGTCTTTGTGATTCAAAGCTGGAGAGAGCATTACAGGGGAGGAGGCAGGTTCCTGGGTAAGCCTGCGGCCCTGGTCCTGAAGATGGTCTGCCTAAGAGGATGGGAGAAGGAAGGTGGTGACCACAATCTGCAGAGGGAGCTGCCCACCACTGCATCAGGTGCTGCCCGTCCCCACTCAGCCAGAGAAGTGCTGCAGTCCTCTCCCCAGAAAGACCCGGGATGGGGCCGCCTGGGCCGTGGGTGTGGGAAGAGTCCAGCAGGGCTCTGGTGCAGCCCCCATCTGACGCCCAGAACTGAGCTTCCTCAGGCTCCACGGAATTCCCATGCACGACCCGGGGCCGCCTCATCGCAGGTTACCCGGGACAACAACTCTGGCACCCACACCATCCAAAACTGAGGACTAGGCCCTAGACCATGGCAGCCCCTCTGCACCCCCCAATTTCCTAGGTAGCTGATCTGTGTCAGGGCAGGCTCAGTCTGCCCCTGGGCCCGGCTGCAGGGTGGGGGAGGGGAGGAGACAGAGGAAAAGGGAGCCAGTGGCCTCTTTCCCAAAAGTTCCTCAGGGGACCTCTCAGAGCCCCTCCTTTGGTTTGGAACAAACGGTGGCAGGCTGGCGGACACTGCCATCTGCTGGTCACTAGTTATAACAGCATCACACTGGCTGAACTGCCTGCTCAGATTCACAAAGACCCAGCCAAATCGCCAGTCTGGGAGAAGACTCAGGATCCTCTGCACCAGGGCTCCTGCAGTTGAACCAAGTAACCTGGAGCTCTAAGATGTCCTGGAAGATGACGGGACAAGGACCACATGCCTCCATTGAGGTCAGGAAAGAGACTACAGTAGGGGGTCAGGATAAAGACCTGACTCCCAAACCACCATCGCAGTGCCCTAGCTTTGTGATTCTAACTAAATCAATTAACCTGTCATCCTCCACCTCCTCATCTTTAAATGGGGACAGGAGTTCCTACCTGTCAGGGTGACGGTGTGCCAAAGAGCAAAAGAAGTAAAGTAGGTGAAGCCCTGACCACAGGGTCTGGCTCAATAAGTGATGGCTTTTATCATTTTCTGGTAAGTCCTGTTTTAACCAGTTGATCTAAGTTTTCTCTGCATGGCTATTGTTGTGAGGCCTTTCCCCTCTGTCAACTTACCCATCGTGAGTATCAGTAGTCTGAATGTTCTGGAGTTGTGTCTCTATTAGATTTTCTTGGAGACCGTTTTGGACACATAAGATGAAAAAAAAAAACCCAACCTCCTTTCGGAATAAAAACTGGTGACTCTTAGAACATGCAATGATTTGGAATGCCCAGCTCTCAACTGGTCAGGTGGCAGCCCAGGGCTTCTGCTCTAGACCCACAATGAATAGGGGACTGAACTCTTTTCACCTAGGAAGATAGAGGCTGACGGGGCCAGGAGCAAGTTGGAGGGGTTGACCTGGGGACCTGGTATCATCAAGCTGGGGAGCCTGTCTCAGGTCTTGAGTCAAATGGCAAAGGCATCTGTGAGATTTGTCTGCAGTCTTTGAGGCTCCCTGCAAAGGAGGAGGCTACCTACAAAACTGAGGATGAGGCCCTAGATCATGGCAACCACTCTGTACCCCCCACATTCTTAGGGAGCTGATCTGTCTCTAGCTAATGCTTTGATTTAGGGCCACCCCAGCTGGGTTCTGTCCTCCCAGACTTCCTTCATGGCTTACATAAAAAGTCGTAGGACTCTAATCAAAATGCTTATCCTGATTGCTAGGGGCACAAATGTGAAAGAGTTAGAGAAACACTGGGTGACAGAATTAAAATCCCATAAGCCACCAGCAAGTCATGGCAAATTAAAAGAACAGTGAGACACCATTTCTCTTCACTTCTCAAGGTAGGTAAACCTGAAGAAGATAAAATCCACTGTTGTTGAGAGGATAGACAAGTGGGCATTCTGCGTACCCTTGGCGGGAGTGTCAGTTCATACAGATTTTCTGACAGCAGTGTGACAGCATCAACATTTCAAAGAAGGAAGTCCTTTCATTTAGCATTTTCACTTATAGAAATTTAAATTGACATGGCTATATTTGCACAAGTGAAGACATATATACAAGAATCTTAAAATTGAGAAGTGAAGACTGGCGGACCAAAATGGCATTTAATAGCATAATGATGAAATAATTTATGATACACCTTCACGTGGATTACTTGTCCCCTATCATAAGACTGAATTCCATTTATTTTCAGTGCATGGCATGGAAAGATATTGGAAATACACGATGCTGAAATCCAAGGTGGGCAGAGCCAGAGAGGGCGAGGAAGGAGCAGGCTCTCGGCCAGATACCAAAGGTCAAGCCTCACTGATGGATGTCTGCCTGTCCAGCTGTCAGTCTGTCACCACCCTTCCACCCACGGTCTTTATCCCAGCCCTCTTACCTCCTCAGGGAACTCTCTCACTTCTTTCTGCTCTGTCTAAAGACAGATTCACATTTTTACATCATAAAACAATAAATCCACTTGGAGAGTTTCGTTGTCAGATATCATTATGAGGGAATGCCTGTGTAGCACTGGGAGCCAAATTCGCAGATCAAGACAACAGAATAGGGAGTCCAGAAGCAAAAAACAACATTTACAAATATTTAGAATACAATAATGTGACAATTCCAGTGGAGGAAAGGATGACTTGTTCAATAAAACTTAGGAATGAACGGTACTGTGCACTTGGCTATGTATTTGGGGGGGCAGGGGGAGAACCCTTATCTCATGACATAAGCCAAAATTCCAAAGAATTGATTGTAGAAAATATATTTGGAGGAAATTGGTGAATATTTATATAGTCTGGGGTGAGGAATACTTAGTCTAAGAATAATTTAATTGTAAAAACCAAGAGAAATGCCCACAGTGGGAAGTACATAAAAACGTTCAAGCCTCCATGAAAAAAATTCTACAAACATTAAATGACCTCAATCAGTTAATGATCCAACTGAACATTGCCAGCCAGGAGGACACTGGCATCACGTACCCCCAGCGTGACACTGGTGAGCCCTTCTGACCAATAGTATATAACCTACATCGAACCATGAGGAATAATTAGACAAATCCCAACCAAGAAGCCTGCACAATTGGCATGGACCCCGCAAAGACGTCCATCTCGTAGAACATGAATAAGCCTGGGAACTGTTAGAGCAAAGGAGACGAAAGGGACATGACAATTAATACGATGCATAACCCTCAGTTTGATTCTTGATTGGGGATGGGGAGGAGGGAAGCAGTTGTACATAAAAGACATTATTGGGACAACTGGGCAAACTGGAATATGATCGTATGTTAGGTAACAGTATTGTACCAACATCAGACTTCCTGAGCATGGTCATTGCATTGTGGTTTTGAAGGAGGACGCGCTGGTTCTAAGAAACATGAAAGGTTTTATTACACTGAAGTATTTTGAATGAAGTATTAGGATGTCTACAACTAACTCTTAAATGTTTCAGGAGAAACACAGAGCGCCAGAGAAAGGATAAAGCCAGTGTGGCAGCGCTAACTGCCCAGCACATCTGTGACCTGCCCCCCAGCTCCCTTCTCCAGAACAGAAGTGCTCATCCCCTGCTGTTGGCAGTGCCCGCAGCCCTTTGCTCAGTCCTCCCTGGGACTTGCCGGGGCTGAAGAGAGCTGCCTCTCTCCACCAGCAGCCCAGTGACTGCGAGGTTGATGTGATAAAGGCCCACGCCCTGGTCTCAGTGCAGGCTCCCAGGCGGCTCCCCTGCGATGGCATCGCTCAGCCCCTTCGGCCCAGCCCTGCTTCCTCCACTACCCCGGGGCGATCTCCTGCTGGGTCCCTCTCAGCAGGAAGCCAACCTGTGAGTCCAGCAAAAGGGGGCACAGACGCCCGTATGAATGCTTCCAGTTTTCTGTGAGTTTGAAATTCTTTCAAACAAACACTTAGGGGGAAATAATGAAAAGACAAACAGGGGATAATATTTAGCACAAAAGGTTAGTATCTCTAATATATATGGCCAGAATTATGTCCCATGGGCCCTTTTACCTTGAAGAGAGTCTGGGAGCATGAGTGCCTTACCTTTCCAGCCTCGTGGCAGTTAAGGCAGAGAGGAAGGGAGTCGTGGGGGGGCTGTGGAGGGAATGACCTCCAGAGCTGTTGCACATTTCCTGTCATTTCACTCATGTTTTCTAAACCATGAGTTAAAGGTTTCTGTTATGCCAATTTCACTAATGAGAAAACCAAGGCTCAAAAGAGAACGTTCACTTTTTCACGGCCCAGGTCTGGCACCTCCTCCTGGAAGAATTCCTTGTAGGCCAACTCTGGGCTAGCTTAGATATATGCCTATCCCTATGTACCCTGGGACTACATCCATGTTGGCATCTCCAGCAGTCCCTGAGTGTGGTGTGAGCCCCACCAGGGAAGCCTGTGTGTCCTGCAGCCCCAGGGGCTGGTGAGGTCACAGGCCCAGAGCTGTGCCCAGGAGCTTTTGCCAAGGGAAGAGGGAGATGGTGGCCTTGCTCCACTTGGGGCACCCAGACCCCTGGAGCAGTACAGCATCACTTGAGAGGACAGAGACAAATCAGCTGGTCCCCAGAAGATGTGCCCCACCAGAAACGGGGGCAATGTCAGTGGGTGGCGTGGCCAAACCTCAGACCAGACTCCCTGCGGGCTTTGGGGTCTCTGACTGACTGCAGCTTCCCTGGGGAGTGGGGGTGGTGGGAACTGAGCCCTGCAGCATCCCTCCCAGGCAGTGGGAAGGGGGACTCTATGATCCTCTGCCATGTGGTTTGTGTTACTGCAGCTTCAGCCATGGAAGGGGCTCCTTGAGTCAGGCAGGAAGCAGAAAATATCAGATTTAGATCCCACATTCCATGCATTGTATACAATTACCCACTGGAGCCACACAGGGGCAGGCAGGACCCACAGAGGCAGAAAATGGGATTGCTCTCGGGTACAGGGTCGCTCTTTTCTGGGGAACCAGTTGTGTTACTGGCAGGCACCAGGAGTGCCAAGTCCCTCTGTGGTGCACAGTCGGTAACCCCTGGGCCAGGGGTGACGTTCATTTGTCTGCAAAGCATTGGTGACAGGCACACTACCCACTCCAGCAACATCGAGGAGCACCCTTCTTCACAGCGCCCCTTCCTCACAGCCCCCCATCTGTGCTTGTCCCTAGACCCATCTAGGATGTCTCCTCCACAGGCTGTCATGGCAGGCTCAGCCTAACTCAGTCTCACCAGCTTCCTACCTGCGACCCCAGCGTCAGGGTTTCCGGCCCAGGCTGGCTGCCCGAGGGCTGGAGCCACAGATCAGCCACTTGACATCCCCAGGCCCTCAAACACCTCCTGTCCAAAATGGAGCTCATCACACCACCACCACCTCTTCTCCAGGGGTCCCGCCCAGAGAAAGGTACCACCGTCTGGCCACTCACAAGAGCCAGACCAGAGGGGCATTTATCTCCCCCTGCCTACATCCACTTGAGCCCTAGTCACGGCCAAGGCTGTCGCCCAAGCCTTCCTCTCACCTATGCCCTCTGCTCCACCTGGGCAGCCTCACCCTGGTTCGTACCCTATTGTTGTCAGTCTGGATTGTTCTGCAGTTCCGCTCACCCGCTTATCTCTAGGCTCCAAGCCACTGTCCTGCCATTCATTATTGCTCATCCTGTCTACAACAAATTTGGAATGACCCAATAAGGCATATTAACTTATGTATTATTCCAGAGACACATTGGAGAAAGAGAATGATTTTTTAAAACTTTTTACTGTAGGATTACTTCACGAGAATCAGACTCAAATATAAGTAATAACATGGTCATGATGGTAACGGCTGGTAAGTCAAAATTCACAGGAAAGAGGAGGAACATTATTCCATCACGTGCTCTGGTGCCACTAAGCCCAGCTTCTGCTCTTTGTCACTGCATTTCCATGAAGGGAGTGCAGAATAGGGGCGGGGGTTACAACTTTCTCCAGGCACTGTTTCCACACCCAGCTTTTGTTTTTCCCAGACCACGATGGCAGGTGACTCGACCTCTGTTTCTCATCCCATGGTGAATCGAATCAATCGGGGAAGGGACTGTTACATTCTGCATGCCTCAACCCCTAAGCCCACTTTTAAGGAAAACTGGCCCCTGGACCCCATTGCGTTAGTGCCAGCTGTGGACACACAGGCAACCATTGCAGGCAGGCCAGGCATAGAGGGTGAGCAGATGTGGAAGGAGCCAGACCTCAAAAAAGGGTTAGGAAAGGGGAAGTTGGAGGCAGCAGGTGTGTGGGCACACTCTGAACGTGAAGGCCTGGAGTGTCTTGTGCACTGAGGAGCTGCAGAGCCTGGAACAGAAACCCAGCTCAGCAGGCATTGAATGAATGAATGAATGAACGAATGAATGAAAAGGCCATGAGAGAGAGAGGAGGGTTTTATGATGGCTTCTGACTAGCTGTAGAAACTGAGCAGAGTCCCGTCTTTTTTGTAGCTAAACATTAAGCAACACAGACATTCACTCACACTGGCTAAGTGTCACTATGTACCAGGACCTGAGCTGAGCATTTTATAGGACATTGCAAAGAAGTGGAAGGTTTGTTGATCAGAGTTCCAGGATGGTGGGGTTGGGGAAGGGAAGCTGGTTCTTTGAGAAAATGCAGTCAAGCAGAAGCCCCAAGACCTCCTTTTCCCAGAGGGTGGGGAGGGAGTGTCAGGAAGGGAGGAAAGGGTCAGGAGGGTTCCTGGACAGAAGGGTCTTCACACAGACAGGGAGGGAGAGAGTTTTAGCATCTGTGTGAAGGAAACTTTGGGGTGACAAAGATCCTCTCCTTGACCAAACTTCAGGCTCCTCTGGCCCTCTTCTCCCTGGGACTTGCCCGCTACCTCCCGCCCCATGCTGTCTTGGGCCTGCCTGGCCCAGTCTTAGCAAGAATCCCCTCACCCTTGCCATCTCCTCTAGGACATTTCCATCACTGACCTCTCCCACCGCCTTAGCTGCCAACCCCCACTCGTGCGCTGCATTCAGAGGTGGGCCTGATCTCTCTCCTGACCCCTACTGCCACAGTCTTGGATGGTGTTTTCCTTACTGTTTTATTAAGTGTCAGAATAACACTGCAGGAGAGAGGCTAGACACACAGCTTGCAGCGGCTTTTGCTGGGAAGGCCCTGTTAGCCCCTCAGGAAAGTACCGGGAGGCCTCCGGCACTGGGCTGCGCTGCTCCTTTAGGGGACCCCCTACAAAGGGTCTAATTGATCTGATTCGTTGGGCCGTTACCTCATTTGACCCTCCTCCAAACATCCCTAGGCCGTAAGCACCGGTGCATTGCTTCCCCGACACTCCCAAGGCGGGGGACCGAATAACGTGTGTCTGAACAGGGACACAAGGTGCATTCTTAAGAGGGAACTGGGAGCGGTCACAGTATCAAACAGGACTTCAGGCCACCGACGCGAAAGCCCCCCTTTCCTTGCGCGCCTCCCGGCCGCCCGGATGGCTCAGGACACTCGGTTCTGGCTCAGCTCGACCCGGGTCTCGGGCAGCGCGCAGCCCACGGAGGGCCCTCCCCGCGGCCACCGCCCAGGGCTCCAGAAAGGCCGGAGATGCACGGCCGCCTCTGGGCCGAGCTCGGCGGCCACTAGGGGGCGGACAAGGGGCCGGAGCCGGGGCGGGCCGTGCGCGCGGGGCGGGACGCGGCGACGCCAGCGCCTGCGGGTCCCGTGACCGACAGCCCCTCCCGTAGCGGCCGCGGCCATGCAGTCCCCGGCGGTGCTCGTCACCTCCAGGTGAGCTAGACCCCCCGCGCCCGGCGCCGCGTCTCTCGCAACGCGGAATCCGGGTGCGCGCGCGCCACGTCCCGCTGCGCCCCAGGCTGAGCAGCAGGCGGAGGCAGCCGGCCCGTGCGTCCG
The DNA here is from genome assembly GCA_032199065.1 of Smutsia gigantea. Lineage (NCBI taxonomy): Eukaryota > Metazoa > Chordata > Mammalia > Pholidota > Manidae > Smutsia > Smutsia gigantea. The sequence goes on from JAVSCE010013116.1 coordinate 39,300, forward strand.
CGGCGTCCGGCCCCCCACCCCCGCGCCACCAGCGCCCTGCAGGAGAGGGGGCCGGCATCGAGGGCCCCGTTTTACAGATGGGGAAGACTGAGTCCGCTAGAGGATACTGAACTCACCCAAGAGTCACCCAACAGCCAGTACAAGGCCTGGAGTGCTGGTCCCGCGCAGACGGGCAGAGAGGGGGCTCTCCTCTCCCCTTTCCTGCCAACCTGCGTTCATTGCTTCTGGTCCGGAAAATCCAGTTATACATGCATCTTCTCAGTGCTCAGTGCGCCAGGCCCGGTACAGGGCACTGGGGACGGGGTTGAGTCAGACAAGAGCCAGCCCTGCAGGAGACAGGGATAAACGTAGACCTGCGAGGCACTGACGCCAGGAGGGGTAGTAAGTTCGGGTTGCCATGGGAACACAGTGCTGGGGCTAACTCAGGCTTCTGGGAGCGGGTGAATGAGGTCACCTCCTGCAGGAAGAGCGGAAATTTACCAGGTGAAGGGGAGGGAAGAGGAGGCAGGTAGCTCAGTAAAGTTATAGCAAAAGCCTCAGAGGCAGAGGATACAGTGTGGGCCCACCCTGATCCAGACCTTGAGGACCCAGTACAAGACGGATCCTAGAGAGGCTGGGGTGGATGTGGTTTTACTCTTTGCCCCTTTGTAATATACGTAATGTGACTCATTTCAGGTATTTTCAGATACTCCATCCTTGTTCCCCTACACAAAATCTTGGACTAAGATACCAATTAATTACATAAACGAGTGTGTTACCCAATCCAGCTGTTACTTTTTCCAGCTGTACTCTGAACCTCCGGGGAACTTCACGTCTAGAAAAATGTGGTTCCTTAAGTAAACCGTGATGTGAGAACCTGCTTGGTCTCTGCATGATACTGTGAGGTTGCAGGGCATATCTTCATTGGCAGAAGTTTTCCCTAGTGCCACATAAATCACGTCTTTCTCAGCTTCAGTTTCCTTTTCTGCAAAAAGGAGGTTTGAGATTGGCAGGTATGAGCAGGCAGAGCAGCAGACACCTGTCTTAGCCACATGCAGACCAGTGGGGTGTGACTTTGGTGCCAGGTGCTTGAGAAGGGGGTTGGCTTCCCTCACCCCGACCCAGACAGGGTTGGTCATACAATCAGTATATTTGTGCAGCATTTACAGATTCTCTGAGAGCTGTAATGTTTCCCAGAGTATTCTCTCACAGCCTCATCTAGCAGCCTACTGGGTGCCTGCAGGGTCCTGGTTAGTGAGGGCCTGGACCCAGTGCCCTTTCCACCGTGCTGCAGCAGGGCAGGCACCATGTCGCTTTGCTGCCCTCCTGCGAGCCCACGAGGAGTGTCCCTCCAGATTCCTGGCGGGGTTAATTCCTGTGTTGTGAGCACAGAGTGGGCGCTTGCCTTGGTGGGAATTGAGTCCCTGGGATGCCACAAGGCGGGCGGAGCTCATGCACCAAGTTTCTGGACTCCACTGACCTGTTTGTGATTTCTTGCGAGCCCTTGTCTTCTCTGCTGTCACTTGTTTTCCAGCTTCTGGGAGCAACCCCAAAGTAGGGCCTAGGCTTGGGAAACCAGGCTTTATGAGGGGCTGGTGTGTGGTGGAGTGGGTGGCCTGGAGCAGCGTCCATGGAGGGCAGCGAGCAGGGAGGCCTTTCACACAGGCCTGCTCTTCTGCCTTTTTTGCTCTAGAGGCCTGCTGCCTTGGGCTGAGCTTCGTTTGCTTTCTCTCCCTTTGGCAGGCGAGTTCAGAATGTCCACACGGGCCTCGACCTGACTGTGCCCCAGCACCAGGAGGTGCGGGGCAAGATGATGTCTGGCCACGTGGAGTACCAGATCCTGGTGGTCACCCGGCTGGCTGTGTTCAAGTCAGCCAAACACAGGCCTGAGGATGTCGTCCAGTTCTTGGTGAGCTGGGGGCTCAGCCAGGATGCCCCTGAGGGTGCTCAGGGCCCGGGGGTGCAGGTGGGCAGGCACACGTGCCACCAGGGTGGGAGTAGCATCAGGGAGTGGGCACATCTTAGCAGGCGCTCGCTTAGGGCCTGGGAGTGCCAGAGCATGTCGGCGGTAAGGACACGAGAGCGAATCAGACGCTGACAGTCTGTCAGGGGCAGACACAGGTGGTGGCAGGAACATGCAGGGGAATGGGAGTGTAGAGAAGGGGCACCTCACCCACCCTGAGAGGTGGTTCCAGAAGACTCCTCGGAAGAAATGAGGACTGAGCTGTGTTTTAAAGAGCTGGTAGAGCCATGCAGCAGAAGAGCAGTGTTCCAGGCAGAGAGCACAGGCTAAGTGAAGGCAGGAAGCTGTCGTGCAGGGAGCTGAGCAGCTGAGCGCCATCCTGGGTGAAGCAGGAGAGGATGAGGAGGATGAGGACGGGCAGGATCCAGGTCCTAGAGGGTGTGCAGGGAGCCCAACTCATCTCACAGCCAAGGAGGAGTTTTAAGTAGGGGCTGGCATGGTCCCATTTGCCTCTCACTGACCCATCTGATGGGAGAGTGGCGTTGGATCAGGAGGAACCAGGCAGGTGCCAGTTAAGAGGCTAAGGCAGGAATACCCCAGGTGAGGGTGGGGAGCAGGCCAGCCATAGCTGGTGTGGAAGGGAGGGAGAGGGTTAAATATTTCTAAGGTAACAGGCCTGTAATTTGCTCACTCATATTGTTCCCACTCACTGAAAGAAAGAGCAGCAGTGCAGAGGCATGTCTAAGGGGAGCGTGTCAAATGTGAAGTGTCTTCCCAACAGAGCAGGGACAGGGTCAGACCTCAGAGGCAGGTATGGGAGGCATCAACTTGGAGGTGAGGTTGAAAGTCCAGGAGTGCACGTGGTTTCCCAATGCATGGATGTGGAGGAGTCAGAGGGAAGGGCTTAGGAGGAAAACCTGGGGATGCAAGCAGCTCAGGGACAGTCAGGGAGCAGGGCAGCCAGGGGAAGACAAGGGGGCATCATGGAGTCACAGAAGCTAAAGGAGGAGACTTTTTTTTTAAAAAGGTACAATGAGCAATAGTCCCATGGTGTCGACAGGAGCAACCGACTGCATATGTGCACATGGTTAGCTCTGAGTCTCCTGGTAGCCAAGACAAAAATAGAAACAATGAATCACTTAGCTCAGGTGACCATTAGAAGAGACACCAAATTCTAAGAGATAAAAATGTGTGGTACAGATCTTTCCATAACTGACATTCACCACATGAAAAGCATCTAAAAGAGCATGGTGTTTTTCATTTGCTTTTTAAATCGACTCTTGGGAGACCCAAGGTGTAATGTTATGTGGTGGTTCTGGGTCTGCTTTACTCTCCGGGGTGGTTTGCAACCCATGTGATCTGACTCGGCCCAGGGTGGAGCTAAGGGGTAGGAGCAGAGAATATCTGAGGTCGATGTCCCTGGGCATGACAGAGAAGCAGCATTCTGGGAGTCCTTGAGTACCCGTGCCAGTTTTGCTCAGTGTTTGCAAAGACCCACATGAGGGTGTGTGTGAGAATTCCTTGACCTTCCATGCACCACCACAGTGCCACTTTTTCTGACCAACGACATCCTGTGGGCACACGTGTGCGGGCACAGGTGCCCATACAGGCAAGAGCTTCTCAACATTTCTGACCCCCTGAGAGGGCAAAGGAGAATGCATTTGCTCCCCACGAGCTCTCGGTGTATAGTCCAAAGCCTGATATCTCTTTGAGGTTTCTTGATTTAGCTAAAAAAAGGAGGGGGGGCACATTTTGCATTCTCTTAAAACAACATGTGTTTTAATATAAAAATGCATGTAATTGCTAACCAGAAAGTGAAACCAGCCTCCAGAAAGGGGCCCTAGGTTTGCCTGCCATTTAGCAGACACCACGTGTGCTGGCAGTGGAGGCACCTGCTGAGGTGGAGGACATGGGACAGCCACACCGTCTGCCTAGCACAGGGGCACTCTAGGTCAACAGGAGTTCCCACCCTCTGCACTCAGTGACTCTCTCTTCACCTTCTTTGCATGCTGTGCATGTAGCTACCTGGGAAGCCCTAGCTTTCAAACACTGATGGACATGGGTCTTAGATGGATGGCAACCCTGACTTAAAACTCCCCAGCCTGGAGACGGGTGGTCTGTGGGTGAGCCCACGTGAAACGGTCACGCCAGCAGAGGGCGCTCAGCCCCTAGGGTCAGGGTTTCCAGGATTGGGCCCACTCCCTGCCGGGCTAGAGTCACCCAGTTCTCAGAACACAGGTTACTTTCCTGGAGGGCTGTTCTCAGGGGCCAGACTCTTGTGTCAACGACTATAAAATGCAGTCCCCTGTCCCAGATGACTCCCCATCAGGGGGCTGGTTCTCTGAAGTCCCCCAGTGCCCTAGGCCCCTGCTGGCATCTGGAACCCTCACAGGCTGGGGCTTCTGGTGGCAGGGCTGGTTAGCCAGGGCTGCGTGCTCCCACACAGCCTTGTTACAACCTACCATGTCTCCCGTGTCTGCCTCCAGACACCCCGCAGCCCATCTGCCCACTAGCATTTTGGGGGTGTGCTGCGGGCAGCCTTCCACTCTCTAGCCTGGGAGTAGAAGTGAGGCTATCCCTGTCCGCAGGCTCGATGCCCCCACGGAGAAGCTGGGGAGACAGGCCTGGCATGCAAGGAGAGCACAGGGTGTGGCATGGGGCAGTGCCCGTGTTGGGAGGTACAGACCACAGCAGTGACGCCCACACGAGACCTGGAGCCTCGTGGGGCTGAGGCCATGGTGGGGCGTCCCATTCAGAGCAAACTGTATCTAGCAGGAGCTAGGTAAGTGAGGGAGTGAGTCCGTGGCTGCAGTAGGAGTTCTGGGGAGAGACTGAGAAGAGGTGGCTGTCTACTTCCAACTGTGCAGGAAGCTGGGTGCTGCCCCAATGTGGCTCAGATGGCCTGGGACCACCTCCTAGCGGCCCCCAGGAGCCCTGGCCTGCTTCCCTGAGGTCCCCATGTGCAGTAGGGGCCTGACTGACTGCAGGGCTGAGAAGCCAACTTTGCGGTGTGTGGTTCTGCACCACCTGAGCCCTGTAAGGACTTCCCCTGGAAGGCTGCTGCTGTTTCATAGGGGAATGATCCCCAGATCTGTGCTGAGAAAAGGCGACTTGTGTTGTTGCAGGAAGATGACCTAACAGCTGGCCAGATAGTGAGGTCACCCTGCTAATGCCCTGCAGGCCCAGAAGGGAGGCAGTGGGCCTCTGTGGTCACCTGCGGGCCTGGCTGGGGCCCCTGGGTCATGTGTGTCTACCTGGACCTGCGCAGCACCCCAGATCCACCATGATGGCCGCATTCCATTGGGCCCCTGGGACTTTGATAACTGAGCCTTCCACTGAGGGAGGAAGACCCAGGCCCTCATCCTGCGGCAGCAGGTCCTGGGGAGGACGCTCTGAATGGCTGCCTCTGGGATGGCTGGTTGGGCCGAGGGAGCCTCACTCACCTTCCACTCTTCGCTCCCCTCACTCCAGGTCTCCAAGAAGTACAGTGAGATTGAGGAGCTCTACCAGAAACTGAGCAGTTGTTACCCAGCAGCCAGCCTTCCCCAGCTCCCCAGGAAGGTCCTGTTTGTTGGGGAGTCCGACATCCGGGAAAGGAGAGCTGTGTTCGATGAGATCCTGCGCTGCATCTCAAAGAATGCTGAGTTGGCGGGCAGCCCAGAGCTGCTAGAATTCTTAGGTACCCAAAGCTCCATCCCAAATCCCTGAGTTCTCCCCTGGTCCTGAACTAGGCCTTGCTGCCCTGGCTCAGCCAGAGTGGGTCCAGCAGCTGCCTCCTGCGGCCCAGAAGCTTCAGCCACACTGTTGAGGCAGGCAGGCAGGCCTTAATGCTCTCCTGGCCAAGATGGTGGGCAGATGGAGACCTGACCCCCAAGGACTGACTGCCCGGGTCCCAGATGGGGCATACACAGGGGTCTTCTCACTGAGAAGCAGGATGGGGTGGTTTAACTTCCCTAACCTCTCTCTGCCTCAGTTTCCTCATCTGTAAAAGGGAAGTATAAATAGAATCTCTCATGTGGGATTTTTGCAGTATTTAAATGAATCAACACCTGTAAAATGCTTATACATGGTGCTTATTACATAAAATTGAAGGGTCATGAGATTTGCATCGGTATCACCACACTTGTCCTGATAAAATAAAGTGTAAGATAATATAATGCAACCTGTCCATTATCACTTAGTTTTACACGTTACAGTAATACACCTCCCCTCAGTATACATGTATTCCACACACCAGGCAAAAAGGGTGATATTTTTTAAAAAGTGACTGCTATCAAAGATAAACTACTTAGTAACTATTGGGATAGTGATGAACAAGTATCTCAAGCCACGCTTCTCAAACCATTTGCAGGGAAGGACCAGCTTTTTTATCCCCGATCTGTTGCAGACAGATATTTCACAAATAGAGAATTGAATATTTGGGTGTTGGAACAATGCCAAGCTGCTATGGAAGTTTCTGGATGCTTGCTCTCTTTCTGTACTTGCCTCATCGTGGACACCCATCTGTGGACCATGCTTTGAGAAGGGCTCATGTAGCCAGTTTGTATTAGAGCCATCACAGTTTGTTCTGGAATCTTCCCTGTGCTCCCAGCACTTACCAAGTTCATAGTCTAATCGCCCAGACCCTCAGAGCAGGTCCTCATCCATGGCTGGGTTGGCAGAGCTCCCTGACATGCCCCACAAGGTACGCTGGCTGATTTCTCCCTCTGTTAACCCCTGGACGTAGCTCGTCCGTTCCTGTGGTACCAACAGGCCCTGCGCCACAAACATTCAGGAACCTCGGCCTGGCTTGCTCTACGGCTCCCACCTGTAACCACTCCCCTCCAGGCCTCGCTGATGCCCGCCAGTCCTCGGCAGGCTGCAGAGGGCACTTGGAGCCCAAGACCCACTATCCTGGGTCCAGGACGCTGCAGGAAGCTCCAGCCACAGGTGTTGGCACAGGGGCCTGGCAGCACCACCTCATCACCTCACAGTGGGGGCACAGTGACTTCCTCTGTCTCCCTCACAGGTACCAGATCCGCGGGGGTTGCAGACCTCACCAGCAGAGATGTCTCTGTCCTGGATGCACACAGCCAGACAGGGGACGGCGGGGAGGCTTTCGACTTCTTCGAGCAGCAGGACCGAGCAGAGGGTGAGGGTCTGCCCCTCCCGGGCCTGAAGGACGAGGATGCAGAGAGGTCCTCGGAGGAGGAGGAGGTGCTGGACCCTCTGGGCATCATGCGGTAGGTCTCCCCGTTCTGCTCAGGGCCACCTCCTGACTTGCTCCAGGCTCTCCTTCCCTCCCAGGAGTGTGAGGAAACCTGTCTCCCCGTGTCATCGCCCCTGCCTGTGGCCTCATATGCTTGGGGAACCAGCTCTCAGCTCCCTCTTGATATCACCGTGTCTCTGGGCTGGGCTAAGGTATCACCTGGGGCTCCCTGGTCACAGGGAGGCCCTTGCCCCCCCAGCTCTGCCCCGAGGGCTGGCAGGGCTGTCCTCCACCCCTGACAGCTAAGCAACCTTGACTGCCTAAACCTGGTGATCTGGCTCAGGAGGCCCGGATTCTGTGTCCAGCTCATCACTGATAGTCTGCGACTTGACCTCCCTGGGCTGTATTTCAGTGTCCTTAAAGCAGGGGTTTTCACCTCAGCCCTGCTTCCCCACAAGGTGGTTGTAAGGCTTCTGTGAATCACGTGGGTGGAGGGGCCCGGTGACCCATAAAGGGCTGACTGTATGTGATGCAAGGACATAGAGTGAACCCTGGGATCCTTTAGCCAGCATACTGTGTCTTCTTTACACGCACACATGTGCACACACATGTACACTGGCTGGAGAAGGATAGGCAAGCCAGCCATGGCCTTGGTGGTTCCTGGTGTCCTGATTCTGTTACCTCCTTGCTTCTTCTCCTTTCCTGGATCTCTGAATGCCCTCAGCCAATCAGTGAGCAGCTCCGCCCTGTGCTGGAGAGAGAGGTCTGCAGGCTAGATGAGACGAGAGAGCCAGACGTTTCCCAAGGCCCCTGGGATGGGCCCAGACTGAGGTGTTTGGGCAGGACCTCCCGACCAGAAGGGGATGAAGGAGAAGCAGACAGACTCAGCCACCCCAGGGCCCTCACTTCTTGGCCTACACGCGCCTAAACAAGGTGGGAACTAATGTTTGTGAGCGCCTACTGCGCACTGGGCATTGTGTTTTACATGTTGTATAATGTGTCTCATTGGCACCATGCCCTGCAAGCAGCTGTTTTTATCCCATTTTACAAATTAAAGAAACTGAAGCCTGCCGAGGCCAAGTGCCTTGCCCAAGGTCAGGCAGCTGGTAAATGAGTTCAGGATCCTGGGCTTGAACCCTGGCGCTGCCATTTTCCAGCCATGTGTCCCAGGTAGTTTACCCCCTTTTTTCAGTTTTCAGCAGTGAAAATAGGATGATAGCACTTACCATTCGGGGCCCTTGTGAAGACAGTTAATAAATATGTTAGTTAGCCCTTAGCGTCTTGTGGGCTCATCTTTCTGCTCCAGTCCCTGTGCAGAATCAGATCACAGACCCGGCATGGCATCCTCTCTCTCTTGATGAGGGCATCTTAGAGATTGACTGAGGTTCAGTCAATAGGTGAAGGAGACCTGCCTTTCGGGTCCTATTCCGGGAGTTAGAGGCGATTAGGAATCAGGCAGGGGTAAGTTCAGCCTAAACACCATGAACAATGTAGTCGTGAATGCCCTGCCCAACTCTCCACAGCCTTCCTTCCTCTCCCGGTGGACGTGTGCCCATGGGCACACGGTGGAGAGACAGGGCTGCAGGGTTGCTGAGAGAGAAGCTTAGAGGGGATGAGGAGTCACATTCAGGAAAGATCCCAGGTGTTGAGGGACAGGGGGGACCCAAGCCAGAGGCCCTGCAGCACCTTGGCGCCCAGGAATTGGGCCTCTCCCACCCATCCACAGCCGGCCTTGTTGTGGACAGGGGTCAAAAGCCCTGTGGAGCAGCAGTGAGGTTATGTCAGGAGAAGTTTATAATAGCTACTCCTTATCAGCCTTGCACAACCCACAGGCCCTTCTTGGGTTTTATTTTGGTAAGTATAAGGCTTTGTTTGAACTCACGCTCTGTTGTTCTGAGTAACCACACGTAGTGCCAAACTGAGATGGACTTGAGTGGTTCGTGCCAGCCTTTGGCCAATGGACATGCTTAGCAAAGCGGCTCCTTTTTTGGGTAGGAAAATGCTCTTTGGGTTGGCAAGGGCTGCCTCGCTTTTCCTACTGAACTCCAGTAGCACATTGTCAGTGGGTGTCAGCTGTCCAGCCATCTGGGGACCACCTGCCCCACTGTGCCGACCCCTGTCCTGCTCTCCGGGATCTTCATTCCTGAACCCTAGGAAAGCTTAGTACCTAAAAGGGGTCCCAGTTAAGACCTTCTGCCAGTATTTCTTTTAATGACAGTTGTCAGGACTGTCGCCTCCATCAGAAATAACGACAACTAACATTTTTTGAGAGCTTATTACATGCCAGGAACTGATTAGCATTTACACGAATAAATCTTTTCTATTCTACTTCATTTTTTTTTTAAAGGTCATGATGCACCAAACTGCTTTCAGCATCCAATACTGGCATCCAGTCCATTTTGTGTATGAGGAAGTTGGAAGTCTGGAGTCAGGTAGCTTATCCAAGTTCACGCAGCCTTAAATGGCAGAGCCAAGACTTGATGCCACTTCCTTGCCCTGCCCCTCGATTCCAGTCTTTCAGCAGTCTGGGAGGGGCGCAGGGCCCTAGTGTTATCCCTCCTTCACAGGTGGGGAAACTGGGGACAGTAGAGTGCAGACTTGGCCAGAGGCTTGTGTGTGCAGAACCCTGCCTTGAAGTCAGTTCCTATGGCTTCTCCCGGGACCGGGATCACGGTTGCCCGGGTGCGTCGGTGGACTTTCTTGCACTGCACTAACCACCCCGCCCTTCGGTGCAAAACATAATGTTATTCGCAGGCAACGTTGGCTTTGCCAGCGTTTTTCTCCGTTTCTCTGTCCTGTGCCCAGTTTCTCTGAGGCAGGTCCCTGCATTCCCAGCAGTGTGCCGCACCCCACCCCACCGCCAACCAGCGCCCACCTGGGCCTGGCTTTCCCCAGCAGCCACGTTTCCAGGAGATGGGTGTCCGTCCTTCCTGCCATGGCCCCAGCGGGGCGCTGTTGCTCCGCCGCAGAGCGGCTGGAAGGGTGGGCGCCGGCAGCACAAAGCCCTGAGCAGCCGCTGGCCTGGGTTTTCTTTGTCTCTTAAACCTGTTTTCCATTAAGGCAAAGACGAGTCACTGCACCATTAGAAAGTGCTCAGACAGATAGAGCCCTCACCCGGCCGGCCCTTCCCGACAGCCGCCCTCCTATCTGCCGGGTTTCTGTGCGTCCCATCTCCATGCCGTCGGCGTGACTGCAGATACAGCTCACAGGCCTTTTTATGCTCTGCTTTTTCACCTCGTGTCCTCTCATGATCACTTTCCATGTGCTGCAGTTTTTGTATAACTTTTCTGTTTTAGAGGCTTCGCAGTTCTAAGAAGAAGTTCTACCATAATAGTCTGCCTTCTGCTGAAAATACTCCACTAGAAACTTTTTTAATTGTAATCTGAATAATACACGATGAGTATAAGAAAATTGAAAACAGTTCAAAGACCTTTCACCAAGAAGGCGTATACACTTTCAGATATTTACATTTTATTACCAAAATGGGAGAGTGTTATGTGCGGCATTTCATAATCTGCTTTTTTTCAATTTACATACTGGATCTTTCCAGATCAATAGACTTGTACATTTGTAGCTCTGTGCTAGTTCGTTGGGTCCATGTGCTGTAAGTGGCATTGCCAGACCCCTGCTTGGGAACATTATGGTGTTTTCTGTAGGTTTTTGCTATTGCAGGCAATGAGGGACTTTGTCATATATAGAGTGTTTATTCTATTGAGCTCCCCCCCACCATACCTGCCCTAGAGCAAGGTCCTGGAAGCTTCCGCTGGGGGCCTTGGTTGTGCCACTCCAGTGCAGTGTTCCTTAGGGATGTAACACCCCTCTAGTGGGAAGGCCTTTCTGCCTTTCCAAACCCTGCCCATCAGCAAGGCCCACTGCCTCCAGCCTCTTCCTCCAGTGCCCAGGGAGAGCCCCCCTTGCAGACCCCAGGTCCTTGAGGACCGTCAGCTTCCCAAGGCCAGTCTGGTTCCTGTATGAGCATGCCTTCCTGTACTGCTGGGCTTCCGCCTCTCCCACCAGCACCCAGGACCCTGTGCCATGGCCTTAAGTGGTAAAGCTGGACTTTTCTTTGGAATGCAAGTCATATATTTGGTCGAATTTTTTTAATCTTCCATAAAATTACCATATATGTTTAAATGTAAAAATAATATTTTACTCCTATATTTGGATGAAATTGCTGCTCTGAGATGATTCTGTGGTTTTGAAAGCCTCCAGCACACTGTCAGTTGCCCCCCAATTTGCTAACCAAAGATTTATTTTTCCCCCAGCTTTATTGAGATGTATTTGATGTGTAACATTGTGTAAGTTTAAGGTGTATAACATGATGATTTGCTATACATATATATTATGAAATAATTACCACAATAAGGTTACTTAACATCTCCATCACCTTACAAAACTACTACTTCCAAGACTTAAAAAGTGACTGTCCCCGAAGGCAGGCCATGGAGAGGAGCTCTGTGGGAACAGCGTGTCCTCTGCCCCCTCTCATAAGATGCCTTGGGAGCTGCTTCTCCTTAAATGCCTCTTGCTAAACAGTGCTACTGTCATCCTGGGCTTGGAGCCCCTGCCTAGGGTAGCAAAGCTCAGGAGGGAATTCTGCACCCCTCTGGAGCTTGTTAAACATGCAGAATCTTAGGCCCCCTTCAGCCTTGATAAGGCCCAGGAACCTGGGCTTTCATGAGCTCTTGTGATTCATAGGCAAATTCGTGTTTGAGGAACCCCTGAGATGGAACCTGATGAAAGTCCTAGAGCTGGCAGGAGGGAAGTGACATGGGGACAGCAGCCACCCAGCTCTGCAGTCTCGGGGTCTGAGAGAGCAGCCCCAGGGGTCCTTCCTGTTAGTTTCTGCCCCAGCGCCACCTCTGTCTCATTTCCCTTTCGTGTCCTCTGCCAGAGGGCACTTCTTGATTGTTACTGGGGCCATGAGCCAAGGCAGGCCAGCCTTACCCTGTACTTGCAGACAGCACTGAGCCGTGGCTAGGCCTGGGACCAAAGCCTATGAGGGATGCAGGAAGCACAGTGACAGCCACCCTCAGCTACACCCTGGAGCTGTCCCAACGATCGCAGCCAGCAGCTGCCGTTAAGGTGACCACAGTGTCACAGTGTGCTGTAGCAGCTGTATTTCCTCATCCACATTAATGCACAGAGTCTGGCCTGAATGAATGTTGGGAACAGCAGATATGACAGTGCTTTCCACTTTTTTAATTCACTAGCAAATGTTTGGTTCAAGAGAAATGTCATATAGAATTCCAATATGTAAAACATCAGACTGCTGTAGAATTGGCCCCAATGGGACAGGAATAGGAACTGTGTCTGTGTGCCCTCAGCCTCACCCCACCCCTCAGGCAGCTTGGCAGAAGGGCAGGGTCCCTTAGGGCACGGTTTGAAAGCCACTGGGAAGCTGGAAAACCCACCTTGTGTGGTCACCCGAGCAGAGTTAGAGGCAGGCAGTCCCACATTGAAATCTCAGTTCTGCCGCTTAGCAGCGAATGGGTGCCAGGTGGGTTGCTGAGCTTCTCCAAGCCTAAGTTTCTCTCTTTGTAAATTAGAGATAAAGTCCAGGCCCAGTGAATGTGAGGACAAACTGAGATAAAGCACAGATTTTCTTTGTACAGTGTCATCACTATTTCCGATTTACTGTTCTGAAGAAGCCCTTGGGTGTTTAAAAAGCAGTTGAAATGGAAAAGGCAGCTTTTCCTTTTCCTGTTGTTATGCAAATATAAGCAGGTGTGCTGTGCACACACAGGCCTTACCTCCTGGCCAGATGCGCCAGCTCACCTGCCTGACACGTGCCGTGAGCCAGCTTTGTCCGGAGGTGGTGGGGTTGCCTCCAGCAGCTTCTGTCCTGGCAGGAAGGGGCTTGCTTGGCTGTCCTTGATGAGATTAAATGGTTGCTTAACTTCCTGGGGGATGGCATCTTGGGAGGTCATGTCTGCCGGTCCCCTGCCTCAGGCTGCCCAGGCTTCCTGCAGCAGCCCCCGGGTCAGAACATTCTTAGAATGACAGAGCCTTTGAACTGTAAGGGATTAGAGGTCAAGTCCAGTGTCTTCGTGGTTACAATTGAGGGACCTTGCCCAGATCACCAGTTAGGGGCACCATCTGAGCTGGAGCTCTGGTTTCTGGAGTATTAGCCCAGGACTCTTCCTGGTACCCCCAGACTGAGAGCCCCCCAGCTCCAGGGTACCACCTCAGCCCTCATCGGTTTGATCCACATGCTGGATGAGGTGAGGGGTGGTGGGTATCCTCCACTGCAGGGGCTGCCAGTGGCCCACTGGTCATGTCAGCATTCAGAGTGTCTTTGGGGGAGTGGGGATAAACAAGGACCACCCAAATGAGAACAAGCAAAGGCTATTTATTCAGACCGGTCATAGCAAGGGAGGGTGTAGTCCCCATGACCTCCATTTTGCAGAGACACAGAGGCAGTCTGGGGAGTGAGGAAGAGTTCTAGTGGGGAAACAGGCTCAGGTGTGCCCCAGGTGGAGGCTGCTGGCGTGCCCAACCTGGAGGCCACCAACGGGAAGTGGGCATCCTGCCTGCTTTGTGATTGGTTGAGGGGGCACGTTTGGCTTTCTGTGGCTGAGCGTACTAAGTAGGAAGCAGAGGTAAGATCAGGGACGCTGGCATTCACCAATCAAGTCCTGCCTGTTGGGGCCGTGGCTACAGAGGCGGTGGTTTGGCTCCTGGGCTGGTTGCTGCCATGGTGGGTTTAGATTCTGGGTTACACGTGGTCTGGCCATTGCCTGTTTGTGTCCTCAGTCCTCAGGGCCATTGGGGGTGTGACCAGGGGTGGGTGCTTGCCTTTGAGCAGTGGGTGGCAGAGCCCCTACAGCCTGCCTGGCCTGGTTTCATGGTGGTGGGTGAGGGGCAGCGCTTGGTCCCAGTGCAGAGAGGGAGAAATGTCATCATGCACAGTAGAGAACAGGACCAGGGGTCACTGAGGTCCTGGTTCCTTCCGGGTAGGGCTCAGTGGCCTGCAGAGTCAGGCTGTGACTGTTGAGAAACAGATCCTTGAGTATGGCTCTGGGACCACAGCAAATGATTGGTGTCTACCAGGCGGGTTCTACTTTTAGGGCCCAGAATGAAGTCTTTTGGATCAAAACACAATGTGAGCACAGGCCGTCATCACCTGTGAACACAGGCCTCTGCTTGGCCCAGCACTGACCTGCATACAGGCTCTACTCTGCAGCTTCCAGAGCATTCCTTATTCCATCTTAACAGATAAGGAAACAGCCCCAGAAAAATGAAATGACTGGCCCAGGGTCAGACATGGGAAAAACATCGCACTGCAGTACCCCTCCCTCAGGGGTGTCCAGAATCTCCCCCATCAGGTTGCCGCCCAGGCTTCCCCTCAGACTCTCCTCCTCTCCCCGTATGCCAGCTGCCCATTTCTTCTCACCCTGACATTCTCTCTGCCTGAAACACAGCTTTCCCAACTCTGCTCATCCCAACACTCAGACCTTCCTGAAGTCGCACGAATCTGGTGATTGGGTCACTGGAGAAGCCCCATGGCCTGGTGCTACTGCAGGTAACATTGTCCTGGAGTGAATTTCATAAGTTCAATTATTCGCACTCTGAGAATTTTTTCTAATTGAAAGAAAAAGCTGAATTTAAGATTTAAAAATGTAAAGCACTGTATTTGGAAGCAGAAAAATTGTATAATTGGAAAGGAGGTGGATTTCCATATTTAGCTGTGCATCACCCTGGCTTTGAAGGTACTAGTCATGTTATCTGTGAGTCTGGGCTTTGGAAGGATCCATTATCTTCTGACTGGTCTGAGAGATGTGCTGCAACTCAAGTGACTCAGGTCCTGGACAGTTGGTGCCCATCAGTGGTCTTCCACGGGGCGCAGGAATGTCCGGGAACATGGACACAAAGCCCCCTGGGTGGCTGGAGGGAGGATGCTGTCATGTGTCAATCACTGTCATAGAACGGCCAGAGCCTCATGGAGCAAGGCCACTGCGTGGCTGTCAGGGCGGTCAGAGCTGTCAGAAGGGCATCTGCCGCCTCTCGTCATGCTCGGGCCACGCCCACCTGCCCAGTGTGGTCTGGTCTGGGCCGCTGTCTCCTGTCAGGCACACACCGCAGAAGATCTGATGTCTGTCCACTCACACACGTGGGTGCTGCAGGAACATGCTCCCGCATGCCTGCACCCATCCAGGAAGCCCCCCCACCTGCCTTAGGCAATCTAGGCTGTGCTGGAACCCTCACAAGTTTAGGGCCCTGCCTTCCTCAGCAAGTCTGGGCTGCAGTTCCATCCATTGCCGACCTCATTATCTGATGCCCAGTCGCCTCATCCCTGGTGACAGGAGCTCGACGCTTACCTGTACCAGCCTCCTTTGGTGAGAGGAGAAGAGAGGCATCGTGTGAGTGAAGGGCTTTGTCTTGTGTCAGCACAGAGGGTGGGCTGGTGGGGGGGGGCACAGCAGAGCTGGCCTGTGTGTCCTGCAGACAGCTGGGTGGACACTGATGGAAGAGCAGCATGGGGACACCAGGGCCACAGCCCTGGTGTGCAGCCTGAGTCCGCTCACATGACCTGTAAGCGAGGGGAAGAAATGGGGCTTGGAGACTCATTTACCCATGAAATGCCTGTCCCCATGCCCGAGGTCAGAAGTCTGGTGGCATCCCAGGCAGCCCTTCTGCCCAGTGCTCACAACTACAGTACAAATGTTAAATAAGTACTTTTGCTCCTGATGTCCTCCCTGATCTGTCTCCCCTCGCACGGCAGCTACTTACCCAGTTCAGGCCCCAATATTTCTCCATGGACCATGAGCAGAGCTGCAGGGGGGACCCGGTTCCCGGTCAAGCCTGAGTCACACACACACAGACCCTCACAGAATGAGGCCTCTGGTTCCTCTGCCTGCGTCGCCTCTCCACCCTTCACCCACCTAGGCTGTTGTGCACCTCTACATCACCTCTGTGGGCTCTGTGCTTTGGCTATCCCGGAGTTACTGCCCTGGGTGGTCATAAGCGGTTTACATGTCTGTGACTCTGCTCGGCCGTGAGCCTCTGGGCACTGTGGCAGGTCTTACTCGTCTCTGCCCTCATCCTCCAGCTCAGGTTCTTGCACGAGGGAGGTACTCCATGTGTGCTAGGCCATGGAAGGCTCCCAGAGGGAGTGGATGGGCTGCTCACAGAATGGCTGAGGGGCGGAGGTGAGAGCAGATGAGATGACCGATGTGTTTGGAGGACGGGGGGCTTCCTAAGTATGGGTCTCTCTTGAAGAATGCTGGGGACCCTTCTATCTTAACTCCCTTTCCTATCCTCCCTGGGGCAGTAGGTAGAAATAAATCTGGGTAAGAGATGTACTCTTCCCCTCTCTGTCTGTCTGTCCTTCCTTTGTTCCTTCCACCATCTACCTACCTTCCCCTCTAGCCAGCTACACGTGCATCCTTTCACCTGCTATTTCTTGAATGTCTGCTCTGAACCAGGCACACTGCTGGGTCCCAGAGACTGAACTTTGACAGGACCCTGGGGCTGTCAGCCACCAAAGCTCTGCATTTCCTGCTCTTCTTTGTCTCCCCTGGAGACAGTCAGGGAGGGTCTGGGAGACAGGATGGCCCCTGGTGGGATGGGGAGAGTGCAGATGGTGCCTGACGGAGCAGCCCCGTGTGCCACAGAGTCAGTTTATTTCGATTCAAGACAACAAAAGATCAGAAATGTCTGCAGGGAGGAAAACAACATTCATCCAATTTGAGAGGAAAATTCACATAGCAGGAAAGTCGGGGCTGATCTGTGCTCTCAGAACCAGAGGTAGTTGTAAGAGAGGAAATCATTGAAACTCTGCATGGCTTCTCCAGACATGATTAATCACGTTTGTCCTCGCTCATTTCCTTTGTTCTTCAGACAGTTCCTTCTCTCCTTGCCTCTTCTGATTTCTGGTCCCTGCGAAGGCTCTCGCCCCTCGGCCCCAGTTTGCTGGGTAGGGTGTCAGTTTGCTCTCCTAAGGGGCTGCTTCAGGGCCCACCAGGTTCTCAGTGGGGTGAGCCTGGGGGCAGTGGCTATGGAGCGGCAAGGCCTCGGCTCTGCCTTCCCTGGGACCTGCAGCCTTGGACAGCAAGCGTCGGTGGGGGGGGGTGGGGGGGGGGGCCGCCGGGCCCAGGAGCAGGGCCGAGCAGGTGCTGTGAGGGGTAATTAAGGGAAGGATGGGCCGGAGCCGAAACCTGACTGGTCACCACACTCCCGGGGGTTCTCAGGTCTTGAGTGGGGCGTCTCTGCTGGCCTTCTAGAGGGACATGGTTGAGTACCTGCTTCCCAGCAGTCATTACAGCTGATCTGGCTCTTCCTGATTCATGGACCCAAAAGGGGAGGACATTGCCATCAGAGCCGGCCCCCTGTCTCCTCAAGGAGTGTGGGAGGCATGGCTGAAGTTTCTGGAAAGCACTTGCTGTTAGGTTGGAGAAGCCCGGCTCCTTTCACCTTACCTGGTACCACAGGCAGTGCCTAGGTATGGTGCCCAAACAGACATGTCCATGGCCTGTGACGTGGGCCTTCCTGGCACAGCCCTGTCGCCAAGTCTGTTCTCCATCTTTACCTCAAAACAAGCCACTTTCTCCCAAAGAACAACAGAAATTGAGCCTGTTGTCCCCACCGCATCCTTCTCTCCTTCGTGCTCAGGGGGCGGGAGCATAGGACCATGAGGGTGACTGCCCTGGGTTCTCATCACAGCCCTGCTCTGCCTGCTCTGTGCCCTGGGCAGACACCCCGCTTCTCTGAACCACCCAGCCTCTCCGAGATGCTCCTGCCAGGGCTTCGGCCCTGCGTGCAGAGGTGGCTCCAGCCTGTGTATGGCCTTCTGGCAGGTGCATCCCTGGCCTCTGTAGCTTCTCCCCATCTCAGCTGGGAGCCTGAGGTCTAAAGCCAGCACCCAGGGCCATCCTACTGCTCTTTGTATCTGCTACTGATTAATCTGTACCACTCTTTAGGGCTGGGCCAGCCCATTGGTGCCGCCTTGCCACATAGTGTTGCCAACACGTGCTAAGATGGTGACCTCAGTCCAGTGGAACTGCGCCCCATGCAGACGGGCACACTGGAAATCCCAGTTCTAGTAAAAAACATACTGTTCGCAGGAACCTTAAAATAGCTAATTTAGGCATCCACAGCAGGGGTTGGACCACCTTGTTAAAATAAAACCAAGGTTGTTTGTTTATTGGTGGTATAATTTAAGAGTCATGTACAGATCTGCAGCATTCGGTTCTGCGAATGTTTACACGTACGCCATGTAACCGCCTCCATCCCAGGTCAGGAAGGGAGGCGCCGCTGTGGCCCAAAAGCTTCTCTTGTGCCCTCTCCCAGTTCCCTTCAGCAGCATCTGGCCCAGAGCAGGACCGTGGCCAGTCAGTGAAGGAGATGTAAAGGGACCTTAGAGGTGACAGAGCCGATAGGGCTCTGTGTAGCCAAAGGGGTTTCCTCAGTGGGCCTGAAGTGTATTCTAGAATGATGGAGGTCGTACCTCTCAAGGGAAGGAGGGATACATGTGGGGAGAGAAGGGTGCAATTACCAAAGTGGTTTTCTGCTCTCTCCTGGGTCCAGGCCCTGAGGTTTTTGGCCTCAGGCCGCATCCACCCACATTTCCTACTGGTTGTGAAGCGACTCTGAGTCTGGCACCTGGTGCACTGAGGTTGGGCAGCCCCCACTGCCTCCAGAAGGAGAGCAGGTTTCTGTGGCCTGTGACCATGCAGGCATGCCTGAGTCCAGGTGCCCTTCAGAGCCAACAGTTGTCTCGCCGTCAGCTGTGCGGTTCAAGCACCCACCCGCTCCCCCTGCGTTTCCCGGCAGCGGCGGCTCCCTGGACATGTGCTTGGCTGCTCCCAGCACCAGGGTCTCACTGCCTCCACTGTCAGGTCCCTGGAAAGTTCCTTCTTGACACAAGCTCAAGCTCCTCGGGCCTGTAGCGTCTGACCAGGCCACCTGGGCGGGCTGGTGGGGCTCTCATGAGGAGTCCTAACCTTGAATTTTGTCTGTGATTCTCCAGCTCCAAGAGGCCTAAGAAGCACCCAGAAGTGGCAGTGACGCCCAAACCCTCGCCCCGGCTCACCCTCTTTGATGAGGAGGTGGACCCTGATGAGGGGCTCTTTGGCCCAGGCAGGAAGCTCTCCCAGAACCTCACAGAAGACATGCCCTCCAAGGACCGTAAGTCAAGCCCCAGGGTATTCCCTTGGCCCTCGCTGTCCACTCGGTGACCCACTCGCTATGGCCCTGGCTTGCTTGAGCAGAATGGAAGTCTTCCTCATGTCCTGGTTTGACATGACACAGACTCAGTTTATGGAAATTTTCTGCCTAAAGAAATCTGGTCTTGCACTGGGGTCCCCGTAGCCTGGAGCATTCCTGGGCCGTATATTCATTGCAGTCATCCCAAGGGAGAGGGGGGTGGTGTTCTTTGTTGTTTTGAGAAGTGTGGATTATGATCAGTGTACAAGGGCCTTGGTTATGCCAGCGGCCAGATGTGAGCACCAGCCGGAAAATGGATGCTGGCCACCCCGGACATGCAGTGGCTCTGTACCTCTTGGATCATAGCAAGAGGTTTTGTGTTGCCCACACAGACCCCACTGTAGCTTTGGAAAAGCGGGAGCTGAGCAGCCTTGGGACTTCGTTGCTCATCTCTGGGTCTGACTTTCCCTCCCCCACCCAGGTCCTCATCTAGGTTGGGGGACTGTTGTCACCCACTAATTCATCCAGCACTTGGTGACCACCCTCCAAGGGCCAGGCTCTGTGCTGGACTGAGAACACACTGATGAGTAGTAAGACACAGTCCCAGCCTCAGGGCCTCCTATGGAAGATGGGACATCTGACAGCTGCAGGAGGGCCTGAACCTGTGACAGGGGTCAGTGCCTGTGGGGTCACCAGGGAAGGCTTCCTGGGGTGGGGGAGAGGCTCTCCCTGAGCTGCGTCCTGTGAGGTCACAGGGGTTTGCTAGGCCAGCAGAAGAAGTATATTCCAGGTGAGGAGCAGTGACCACCTTTCCTGAAGGGAAGCATCGAGCAGGCGAGACAGGGTGAGAGTGGCTCCTTGAAGATGGGGTCTGCGGTCAGAATGGTGTCAGCTTCCCCACTGCACCCCCACAGGCGGCAGCCCCTGGCTGGTGGTTGGCTCTAGGTAACCAATTGTTGAAAGACTGGGGTGCAGCCAGGCCATCCAGCTGGATCCAGTCACGGAGGGCCTGGCACAGCAAGCTGGAGAGGCTGCTTCCTCCTGAAGCAGTGGGAAGGCCTCTAGGACTAGACACCAGGAGTGGTGTCCTCGGCTGACTCTGGCCCAGCCCGGAGGGAGGTGGGGGTGGGGCTAGGCAGATAGGTGCGCCGGCCTCAGGCACGCGTCCCTCACCCTCCTCGCCCCCACGTGGCCCCTTTCCTCTGGTTCTCTGCACTCTGCCCTGTCCCTTGCTCACTTTCTCCTGGCTGGGCCAGGCTGTCTCTACCCTACACCCCAGGCAGCTGAGGCCAGGCCAAGCCATCTCTACCCTGCACCCCCTGGCAGCTGAGGACAGGCCAGGACATCCTGACGACTCTGCTGCTGCCTTCTCCACAGCCCTGAAGTTGTTTGATGATCCTGACCTCGGCGGGGCTGTCTCCCTGGGTGACCCCTTACTACTGCCAGCCACCGGCTGTGAGAGTGGAAGGCCCACATCCCGCCGGGGCCGCAGGGAGGCCAACGAGGAACTGTTCAGGTATCACCTGTCCCCAGCAGTTCTTCACCAACTCTGACAGTGGCCTAGACAGAGCCTGGGGCCCAGTGTGGGAGCATTTCGCCAGCTTTGGTCTCTGAGGGAAGGGAATCCTGGCCTGTCCTAGGCAGGAGCCAATGACAGGGATTGGGGGAGGGGGAGGGGGGATGGTCAGTGGCCCAGGGCAACTCAACAAGGTCTGGAAAGAGAGAACTTCGTGCATATAAGTCTTTTTCTTTCCCTTTTCAAACTCATATTTAATGGTTTACATAAAGAATAACTAATTCGTGCAATCGCAAGAGCAAGTATAACTGGCATAAACAGGTTTAGGGACAAATAAAACTGACTCTTGGTAGCATGCTGCTCACCCAGAAGGAGCAAAGCACAGATGTGATATGCTGGGCAGAGCCGCCTGGCAGGGTCCCATAGGCAGGCTTTACGGAGGAGAGAGCGAGGCTTAATCTGTTACATGGAAGTGGATTAGAGTGTGTGCAAAACCATAGCTACGACTTGCAGAGAGCTTGCTGTGTATCAGCCAGTCTGCTGGACTCTTGCCACATGACCTTATTTTATCCTCACACCCCCCATGCAGGTGCCATTATCCTAAAAAAGGAGTGTGGGAGAGGCAATTAGCCCCAAACCACAGCTCCCAGGTGACAGAGCGGGAATTGGAACCCCGTCTGTCTGCCTGTGTCCTGTCCTGCCCACTCCTTCCAGGACCCTCTATGCATGTGGAGAAGGAGAGGCTGGCAGACCTGCCTCTTGCTGTGGGACAGCAGCTGGCTCGCCCTGGGCTTCTGTGTTCCCTTCCCATTGCCTCGGCCACAGCCCCAGAATGCAGCTGTGCTGGGTGACTTACAGGAAGCCGAGCTGGCTCTTTGCAGGAACAGTCACGAGGTGCCAAGGCGTGCTAGCCCGGCAGGCTGTCATCTGCGCCCTGTTAGCCGTCATGGCCTATCAGACAGCCCCCTACGTGCCCCCCAAGCTTGAGGCACAGTGGTAGTTCCTTGTCTTTACATCTCCCCATGGCCCCTGGCATCTGTTCACTGACATCTGTGCCCTTGCCCCTGACATCCCAGCAGGCTGGGAGAAGCCAGGATTGTTGTTATATCATTAGGGGGGTGGCTGAGGCACAGGAAAGTATACTAGAGTCAGTCGTGGGGAATGGCGGGGCCTCCAGGGGTTACCCTGAACCAAGACAGCTACCGTCTCTTCGAAGGCCTGGCTTCATAGTCCCTCCAGGTCTAGAGTAGAAGGATGCCTTTTGCTCACTTCTCTGCTGTCTGTGGAAGCTCTGAATTCTCCCTTTGGGATTTGCACCCCATCACAGGAGGTCAACCCAGGTAGCAGGCAGGGCAACCCAGAGCTCCTTCAGCAGCTGCTGACACCTGGCAGACAGCCCCTCCAGGGAAGGGTTAGGATGGGTACCTTCATGCTCATGAAGGCCTCTACATGGCCCTGCTCATGTTGGAGCTATATCCCGTTTACAGATTAGGAGGCTAAGCACCAGGGAGGTGGAGTGGCCTGAGGCCACTGATGAAGGAGTATTTGAACAAGAAATAGAACGCCTTCTGCCTGCAGTGCAGTGCTTCTAACCCTGCTGGCTAATGCTGCTGTTCCCATTTTGTGGATGAGGAAACCCAGTCTTGAAGAGGCCAAGAGACCAAGAGGCCTGAGCAAGGGCCCCCAGGTCTTCTGCCTACAGCGCCTGTACCGTCCTCTCCATCCCCACAGTGGCTGAACGAGGTGTGTTGTGATTCCCTGAGGCCCACAGAAGCTCTCAGCCCAGGTGTGGGCAGCGCCTGCCTGTCTGGATAGCTCTGCTGGTCACTGGTTTAGGAAGCCTGCCTGGAAAGGGCCAGGAACCCCTCTTTAGGAATTCCAAAATTGGCCCCTGGACTTCAATGGGGATTTTCTGTATAACTCTGCCAAAGCCCCCAGCATACTGCTATCAGCCCTTACCCCCAGCCCTGGGTGTCCCGCTGTCTCCTAGTTCCAGACCTGACTGGCCAATGCACAGCCTCTCCAGGCAGGCAGTAGAGAGTCTGCTGTGGCCCTGGGAACATGATCTGGGGGTGTCATTCCTGATCCCCCCTCAGGGCCAAGAAAGCACTGTGCCCGCCCTCTGCCCAGGCGGGGGCAGGCGTGGGAGCACCAGCTGGGTCATTCTTTCTTAGCATCTTACAGAAACGAGCAGTCCCGAAGTGGCCTCCTCCAGCCCCTCACAGATGGGGAAACTGAGGCCCGTAGAGGGGAAGGACCCTGTTGCTTTGTAACTGTTCTTGCTCTGGGTCTTTTTTGAATCACTGCATCCCAGCTGGGACTGTCCTATGTGAGGACAGAAGTGGAGAAGCAGGCATCCTGAAGCCCAACCCAGGGGAGAAGCTCTGAGGATGCAGGTGTGTGGGAGGCCACCCCAGGGCTCAGGGAGAAGCTTCTGCCTCGGGAAGGCCAGAGGGGCCTAGGCTGGGTCCTCAGAGACAGCAGGTCCAGCAGTGTCACCTGGAAGGTGTGACCGAAGGGTCTCTGTGGGGCCTACAGCCTCCGCATAAAGAGAGACCCTTGACCTTGGAGAAACCCCAACCTGTAGCTGAGAACGGGCCTCCATGCATTGGTACCTCAGGAAAGTAAACACTCTAGAGACCACTATTCTTGGGCCAAGTCCCACTCCTCCACAAGCTAGCTGGGGGCCAGGCGAGGCCCTTCATCTCTCAGCTTTCCTACCTGTAAATTACCAGGCACTGTTTTGTGATTATTGTATGAGTTAATGAATGTGGAAATGCTGGGCCATAGGTATTCAGCACAACTGAGGGTAGATGGGTGGTGGGATGGATTAAATGGGTCTTTTGTTGTGCATCTGGTCTCCAGGAGTTGAGTTCCTCCACCGGAGCTAGCAGCAGGAGCTCCCTCAGGCAAAGAGGGCAGAGCCGGCTCTGGTCCCTGGGGCTGGTCCTGGGTGACTGTCACACTGCTGCAGCCATTAGTCCCACCCACTGATGGGCCATAGGGTCCAGGGCCATCGTGGACTCTTGGTGGCTGAGGCTGCCTGCAGCCCTCAGTGGGCTCTGTCTGCACCCATGGGGCCTGTAGTGGGGCACAGTGGGCGGCCAGACCCCACCCCACAACAGTCAGAGCCCCTCGTTTATTCTTTCTCTGGCTGGACTCGGTCTAGATGGAAGCCCATATTCTGAGTCAAACATCCTGGTTCCGACTCGGGCAGGTCACTCAGCCTCCCGGGACTTCAGCATCCTCATCTGCAGGAGATTCGGCCATTCTCCACAAAGGGTCTTTGGGATGTAACATGATGTGTCTAAAGGGCCTGGCACAGAGCAGGAGCTCCATATCTGGCAGCGATTACTGTTACTTTTGAGGGGCTGAAGGAAACGCCACCTAAAAGGCCGTCATGTGTAGCTCGACGGGCCACCTGAAATGCAGCTCCCCAGGGGCCGCTGAGGGGTCGGCTCTGCTCCCGCTGTGCTGTGGGGTTGCGGGATAGAGAAGGACGGTGGAAGGGCCAGGTTGGAGGGGGCCTGGGCCCCCCCCCACGTGGGGGTGCTGTTGCCCGGGGCCTGGCTCAGGGCTTCTCTCTCTGGTTCCCTAGGGTAGAAGAGGACTTGGACCGGATCCTGAACCTGGGGGCCGAGCCCAAACCCCAGCCCCAGCCTAAGGCCAAGCCTTTAGTGGCAGCCAAGCCGTCATTACCCAGAAAGCCAGCTGTTCCCCCCAGAGCAGGCCCATCTGAGGCTGAGGCCGGGCAGTGGAAGCAGCAGAAACAGATCCAAGCCATGACTGAGACAGACATCTTGCAGTACATCCAGGACCACGACACGCCTGCCCAGGCCACCCCCAGCCTCTTCTGACCTTCCCAACCCCGTGCTGGCCCTGAGCTGGCAGGCCCTTTCCTTGGAGGGGTGTTGGTGAGGTGGGGGCTCTGCTCTGTGGGACCAGGACCTCTGTTCACAGGGGAGGGAGGGTGCCAGGCCAGGTCATAGGGCCCCTGTACTACCTTGTCCCTTTTCTCCTGCCTGTGGAGTCATGTAACCCTGCAGGGGACAGAGAGAGTGAGGTCGTCACAGAACTCGGAGCCCAGATTGTCCAGCCGCATGGGGGCACCCTTGCTAACCAGGAGCCCAGCCCCCAGGATGGAGGGAGACCAGGGGTGCCCAGGGAGCTTCCAGTCAGGGCAGGAAAACCGTGCCACCTGGCTCTGCCAGCCCCAGCATAGGAGGGACAGTCTGGCGGACCTGAGGTGGAGGTCGGGGTCCAGTGTCTCTAAGCAGCATGGCTCTGGGGGCCTCCGGGCTCCAGGCGGGTCCTCCAGGAGAGGAATGCTAAGTGGGTGCCTAGGAAAGTCCAGCCGGGTGGGGTGTCCCTGAGCTGCCTCTGGTTAGCAGGTGCTAAGTGGGGTACTTTCCTGGGTGTCCAGCTTGAGGGGGTGTCAGGCCCAGCCCTGCCTCTTTGGGGTATGGATGGCCTGACAAACCCCTGGTCTTCCTCATCCTTTTCCCAGGGAAGGCCTAAGGCCTGACCAGACTATGGCCTCCTTGGGCCTGCTTGGGCCAGTGTCTGCCACTGCAGCTCTGAAGAAGGTCATGGCATCCCTGGGAGCTCTGCTCTGGCCTGCAGCCTGGGGTGTCCCCCTGCTCACAGTGACCTAGGCAGGAGGCTCTCTGGCTGCTGCTTCGAGGGCCTCATCTGCCCAGTGGCCGATGCTGCCAGGCCCTCCGTGTCCTCTAGGTCTGGACTTGCCCACCAGCCTTTCACCAGTGGGGGCTGCCTTGCCAGGGAGGAGCCCTGTGCCAGGGCAGGGCCAGTGCCTTAGACTCCTCCTGGAAACCCCGTGCCCCAGCACATGGGTCTGGGCTTGGTGCAGTCCTCAAGAAATTCTCAGTGAGTGAATGATGTTTAATGGAACAAACAATGTCTTTTTTTAATATGTTCTTCATGTTCAGAACTAATTTTTAATGAAACATAAGTTTTTAATGAAATGCAGCCACTGTTGTCCCTTGGCTTGTCCTGACTGTCAAAGACATTTAGGACTAGAACCCCAGACCCGTTTGTGATTGGAGCCAACAGCCACCCCTGATGGCGGTGCCCCCAACCAGGCTAGAGCCCTAGCACCCTGCTCCTGTCCTGTGCCAGGGCCTACACGGCAGGTGGGGAGCCCTCTGTCTGCTCTGTTCTGCATCTCATGCACCCTTGTCAGCTGTCCAGTCAGGGCCAGAGTGGGAGGAAATAGACTGCTCTGGGGTCTGCGAGCTGAATCTCTCCTCTTCCTCTGCCTTGCCTGGGCTCCAAGGGCCCCATCTCTCCAGGGCCCTGAGCTGCTCTGGGGCTCCCAGCACTGCCGTTCCACTTGCCTTTCACTGTAGGCCTTCACAACCACAGATAGATGCTTACCCAGGAAGGCCTCGGAAGGAGGAACAGTGAGGCAGTGCTGCCTGCCTGACCTCTGTGCCCTGTGCAGTCCCTGCCTGTCTCTCATGGGCTCCCCACGTCCCTATGACACAGGAGCAGAGGGCGCAGCCTGCAGGTGCCCGCGGCCCATGTGGGGTCACAGCTGGGACAAGCATGTTCGGTGCGAGTTCACCCACTGTTTGTTCAGCTCATTGCTGGCCTGTGACCTGTTAGTGAACTAGAGACAACCCGTCATCCAGTGAAGTCCATGACAGGGACTCCTTGCAGCATTTGGTACTGGCTTTCTCTGCTGTGCCTGGTCTGATGGAAGATGACTGGGGTTGGGGGTGGAGATTGCCTTTTTTTGTTGTTATTGTTATCATTAATCTACAATTACATGTGCAACATTATGATTACTAAACTCCCCACTTCATTAGGTTCCCCCCCCACCTACCCCATTACAGTCACTGTCCATCAGCGTAGTGAGATGCTATAGAGTCACTACTTGTCTTCTCTGAGTTGTACAGCCCTCCCCGTGCCCCCCAACATTACGTCTGCTAATTGTAATGCCCCTTTTTCCCCCTTAACCCTCCCTTCCCACCCATTTTCCCCAGGCCCTTTCCCTTTGGTAACTGTTAATCCATTCTTGGGTTCTGTGAGTCTGCTGCTGTTTTGTTCCTTCAGATTTTTTCTTTGCTCTTATGCTCCACATATGAGTGAAATCATTTGATACTTGTTTTTTTCCACTTGGCTTATTTCACTGAGCATAATACCCTCTAGCTCCGTCCATGTTGTTGCAAATGGTAGGATTTGTTTTCTTCTTATGGCTGAATAATATTCCATTGTGTATATGTACCACATCTACTTTATCCATTCATCTACTGATGGACACTTAGGTTGCTTCCATTTCTTGGCTATTGAAAATAGCACTGCGATAACATAGGGGTGCATCTGTCTTTCTCACACTGGGCTGCTGCATTCTTAGGGTAAATTCCTAGGAGTGGAATTCCTGGGTCATATGGTATTTCTATTTTGAGTTTTTTGAGGAACCTCCATACTGCTTTCCACAATGGTTGAACTAATTTGCAGTCCCACCAGCAGTGTAGGAGGGTTCCCTTTTCTCCACATCCTCGCCAACATTTGTTGTTGTTTGTGTTTTGGATGTGGCCATCCTCACTGGTGTGAGGTGATATCTCATTGTGGTTTTAATCTGCATTTCTCTGATGATTAGCGATGTGGAGCATCTTTTCATGTGCCTGTTGGCCATCTGAATTTCTTCTATGGAGAAGTGTCTATTCATGTCCTCTGCCCATTTCTTAATTGGATTATTTTCTTTTTGTTTGTTGAGGTGTGTGAGTTCTTTATATATTTTGGATGTCAACCCCTTATCGGATACGTCATTTATGAATATATTCTCCCATACTGTAGGATGTCTTTTGTTCTACTGATGGTGTCCTTTGCTGTACAGAAGCTTTTCAGCTTGATATAGTCCCACTTGTTCATTTTTGCTTTTGTTTCCCTTGCCCCGGGAGATATGTTCATGAAGAAGTCGCTCATGTTTATGTCCAAGAGATTTTTGCCTATGTTTTTTTCTAAGAGTTTTATGGTTTCATGACTTACATTCAGGTCTTTGATCCATTTTGAGTTGACTTTTGTGTATGGGGTTAGACAGTAGTCCAGTTACATTCTCTTACATGTAGCTGTCCAGTTTTGCCAACACCAGCTGCTGAAGAGGCTGTCATCTCCCCATTGTATATCCAAGGCTCCTTTATCACATATTAATTGACTGTATGTTTGGGTTAATGTCTGGATTTTCTGTTCTGTTCCACTGATCTGTGGGTCTGTTTTTGTGCCAATACCAAATTGTCTTGATTACTGTGGCTTTTTGGTAGAGCTTGAAGTCAGGGAGCATAATTCCCCGTTTTATTCTTCCTTCTCAGGATTGCTTTGGCTATTCGGGGTCTTTTGTGGTTCCATATGAATTTTAGAACTATTTGTTCCAGGTCACTGAAGAATGCTGTTGATATTTTGATAGGGATTGCATTGAATCCGTAGATTGCTTTAAGTAGTATAGCCATTTTGACAATATTTATTATTCCTAGCCAAGAGCATAGAATGAACTTCCATTTGTTAATGTCCTCTTTAATTTCTCTTAGGCGTGTCTTGTAGTTTTCAGGGTATAGGTCTTTCACTTCCTTCGTTAGGTTTATTCCTAGATGTTTTATTCTTTTTGATGCAATTGTGAATGGAATTGTTTTCCTGATTTCTTTTTCTGTTAGCTCATTGTTGGTGTGTAGGAAAGCAACAGATTTCTGTGTGTTAATTTTGTATCCTGCAACTTTGCTGAATTCAGATATTAGTTCTAGTAGTTTTGAAGTGGAGTCTTTAGGGTTTTTTATGTACAATATCATGTCATCTGCAAATAGTGACAATTTGACTTCTTCTTTATCAATCTGGATCCCTGGTATTTCTTTGTTTTGTCTGATTGGCATGGCTACGACCTCCAGTACTATGTTGAATAACAGTGGAGAGAGTGGGTATCCCTGTCTTGTTCCCGATCTTAGATGAAAAGCTTCCAGCTTCTCATTGTTAAGTATGATCTTGGCTGTGGGTTTGTCATATATGGTCTTTATTATGTTGAGTTACTTGCCCTCTATACCCATTTTCTTGAGAGTTTTTATCATGAATGGATGTTGAATTTTGTCAAATGCTTTTTCAGCATCTGGTTTTTGTTCTTCTTTTTGTTGATGTGGTGGATGATGTTGATGGATTTTCGAGTGTTGTACCATCTTTGCATCCCTGGGATGAATCCCACTTGATCATGATGAATGATCCTCTTGATGTATTTTTGAATTCGGTTTGCTAATATTTTGTTGAGTATTTTTGCATCTACGTTCATCAGGGATATTGGTCTGTAATTTTATTTTTTGATGGGGTCTTTGCCTGGTTTTGGTATTAGAGTGATGCTTGCTTCATAGAATGAGTTTGGAAGTATTCCCTCCTCTTCTATTTTTTGGAAAACTTTAAGGAGAGTGGGTATTATTTCTTCTCTATATGTCTGCTAAAATTCAGAGGTGAATCCATCTGCTCCAGGGGTTTTGTTCTTAGGTAGTTTTTTATTACCGATTCAATTTCATTGCTGGTAATTGTTCTGTTTAGGTTTTCTTTTTTTTTTAAGTTTATTTTGATATCATTAATCTACAATTAAATGAGTAATATTATGGTGATTACACTACCCCTTCATCAGGTCCCCCCCCGAACCCCATTACAGTCACTGTCCATCAGCGTAGTAAGATGCCATAGAGTCACTACTTGTCCTCTCTGGGTTGTACAGCCCTCCCCGTGCCCCCCTAACATTACATCTGCTAATTGTAATGTCCCTGCTTCCCCCTTGCCCCTACCTTCCCACCCATCCTCCCCAGTCCCTTTCCCATTGGTAACTATTAGTCCATTCTTGGGTTCTGTGAGTCTCCTGCTGTTTTGTTCCTTCAGTTTTTTTTTTTCCTTAGTTCTTATACTCCACATATGAGTGAAATCATTTGGTACTTGTCTTTTTTGGCTTGGCTTATGTCACTGAGCATAATACCCTCTAGCTCCATCCATGTTGTTGCAAATGGTAGGATTTGTTTTCTTCTTATGGCTGAATAATACTCCATTGTGTATACGTACCACCTCTTCTTTATCCATTCATCTACTGATGGACACTTAGGTTGCTTCCATTTCTTGGCTATTGTAAATAGTGCTGCGATAAACATAGGGGTGCATCTGTCTTTTTCAAACTGGGCTGCTGCATTCTTAGGGTAAATTCCTAGGAGTGGAATTCCTGGGTCAAATGGTATTTCTATTTTGAGTTTTTCGAGGAACCTCCGTACTGTTTTCCACAATGGTTGAACTAATTTGCAGTCCCACCAGCAGTGTAAGAGGGTTCCCTTTTCTCCACATCCTCGTCAACATTTGTTGTTGTTTGTGTTTTGAATGTTGGCCATCCTCACTGTGGTATCTCATTGTGGTTTTAATCTGCATTTCTCTGATGATTAGTGATGTGGAGCATCTTTTCATGTGCCTGTTGGCCATCTGAATTTCTTCTTTGGAGAAGTGTCTATTCATGTCCTCTGCCCATTTCTTAATTGGATTATTTGCTTTTTGTTTGTTGAAGTGCATGAGTTCTTTATATATTTTGGATGTCAACCCCTTATCGGATACGTCATTTATGAATATATTCTCCCATACTGTAGGATCTCTTTTTGTTCTACTTATGGTGTCCTTTGCTGTACAGAAGCTTTTCAGCTTGATATAGTCCCACTTGTTCATTTTTGCTTTTGTTTCCCTTGCCCGGGAGATATGTTCATGAAGAAGTTGCTCATGTTTATGTCCAAGAGATTTTTGCCTATGTTTTTTTCTAAGAGTTTTCTGGTTTCATGACTTACATTCAGGTCTTTGATCCACCTTGAGTTTACCTTTGTGTATGGGGCTAGACAGTAGTCCAGTTTCATTCTCTTACATGTAGCTGTCCAGTTTTCCAACACCAGCTGCTGAAGAGGCTGTCATCTCCCCATTGTATATCCCAGGCTCCTTTATCAAATATTAATTGACTGTATATGTTTGGGTTAATGTTTGGATTTTCTATTCTGTTCCACTGGTCTGTGGGTCTGTTTTGTGCCAATACCAAATTGTCTTGATAACTGTGGCTTTGTAGTAGAGCTTGAAGTCAGGGAGTGTAATTCCCCCTGTTTTATTCCTCCTTCTCAGGATTGCTTTGGCTATTTGGGGTCTTTTGTGGTGCCATATGAATTTTAGAATTATTTGTTCGAGTTCATTGAAGAAAGCTGTTGGTAGTTTGATAGGGATTGCGTTGAATCTATAGATTGCTTTGGGTAGTATAGTCATTTTGACAATATTTATTCTTCCTAGCCAAGAGCATGGGATGCATTTCTGTTTAGGTTTTCTGTTTCTTGCTTGGTCAGTCTTGGAAGGTTGTATTTTTCTAAGAAGTTGTCCATTTCTTCTAGGTTTTCCTGCTTGTTAGCATATAGATTTTCATAGTATTCTCTTATAATTCTTTGTATTTCTTTGGGGTCCATTGTGATTTTTCCTTTCTCATTTCTCATTCTGTTTATGTGTGTAGATTCTCTTTTTCTCTTATAAGTCTGGCTAGGGGTTTATCTATTTTGTTTATTTTCTCAAAGAACCAGCTCTTGGTGTCATTGATTTTTTTTATTGTTTTATTCTTCTCAATTTTATTTATTTCTTCTCTGATCTTTATTATGTCCCTCCTTCTGGTGACTTTGGGCCTCATTTGTTCTTCTTTTTCCAATTTCAATAATTGTGTCTTTACACTATTAATTTGAGATTGCTCTTCCTTCTTTAAATAGGCCTGGCTTGCAATATACTCTCCTCTTAGAACTGCCTTTGCTGTGTTCCACAGAAGTTGTGGCTTTGTGTTGTTGTTGTCATTTGTCTCCATATATTGTTTATTCTCTGTTTTAATTTGGTCATTGATCCATTGATTATTTAGGAGCATGTTGTTAAGCCTCCATTTCTTTGTGAGCCTTTTTGTTTTCTTTTTACAATTTATACCTTTGTGATCTGAGAAGTTGGTTGGTAGAATTACAATATTTTTGAATTTACTGAGGTTCTTTTTGTGGCCTAGTATGTGTTTATTCTGGAAAATGTTCCATATGCACTTGAGAAGAATGTGTATCCTGTTGCTTTTGGGTGTAGAGTTCTGTAGATGTCTGTTAGGTCCATCTATTCTAGTATGTTGTTCAGTGCCTCTGTGTCTTTACTTATTCTGTCTGGTTGATCTGTCCTTTGGATTGAGTGGTGTGTTGAAGTCTCCTAAAATGAATGCATTGCTTTCTATTTCCTCCTTTAATTCTGTTAGTATTTGTTTCACATATGTCAGTGCTCCTGTGTTGGGTGCATATATATTTATCATGGTTATATCCTCTTGTTGGAAACAGCATATAGATGGGTCTTGCCTTTTTATCCATTCTATTACTCTGTGTCTTTTGATTGGTTCATTCAGTCCATTTACATTTAGGGTGATTATCGATAGATATGTACTTACTGCCATTGCTGGCTTTAGATTCATGGTTACCAAAGGTTCGACGGTAGCTTCTTTACTACCTAACAATCTAACTTAACTTTCTTGTTAAGTTATTGTAAACACAGTCTGATGATTCTTTATTTCTCTCCCTTCTTATTCTTCCTCCTCCATTCTTTATATACTAGGTGTTTTATTCTGTACTCTTTTACATTTACTTTGACTGTTTTTGTGGATAGTTGATTTTATTTTTTGCCTTTAGTTAGTATTTGGATGGTCTGCTTTCTTTGCTATGATTTTATTTTCTCTGGTAACGTCTTTTTAGCCTTTTTAGCTTCCATCTAGAGCAGTCCCTTTAAGATATCCTGTAGAGGTGGTTTGTGGGAGGCAAATTCCCTCAGCTTTCATTTGGGAATTGTTTAATCCCTCCCTCAAATTTAAATGATGATTGTGCTGGATATGGTATTCTTGGTTCAAGGCCCTTCTGTTTCATTGCATTAAATATACTGTGCCATTGTCTTCTGGCCTGTAAGGTTTCTGTTGAGAAGTCTGATGAAAGTCTGATGGGTTTTCCTTTGTAGGTGATCTTTTTTCTATCTCTAGGTGCCTTTAATACTCTGTCCTTATCTTTGATCTTTGCCATTTTAATTATTATGTGTCTTGGTGTTGTCTTCCTTGGGTCCCTTGTGTTGGGAGATCTGTGGGCTTCCGTGGTCTGAAAAATATTTCCTTCCCCAGCTTGGGGAAGTTTTCAGCAATTATTTCTTCAAAGACACTTTCCCTTTTTCTCTCTCTTCTTCTTCTGGTACTTCTATAATGCGAATATTGTTCCGTTTGGATTGGTCACACAGTTCTCTTAATATTCTTTCATTCCTAGAGACCCTTTTATCTCTCTCTGCCTCAGCTTCTCTGTATTCCTGTTCTCTGATTTCTATTCCATTAACAGTCTCTTGCACCTCGTCTAGTCTACTCTTAAGCCCATCGATCGCTTGTCTCATTTCTGCATTGTCTTTCCTCACTTCCCTCACTTCCTCCCTTAGCTCTTGCATATTTCTCTGTAGATCCATCAGCATGGTTACGACTTTTATTCTGAATTCTTTTTCAGGAAGATTGTGTAAGTCTATCCCATCAGGCCCTCTCTCTGGGCTTGTCTGTGTGATCCTTGTCTGGACCACATTCCTCTGTCTTTTCCTGGTGATAGAAGTGGTTGCTGGTAGATGCCACGTGTGTCAGCTGGGAGAACATCGTCCCTTCCTGCTTGTTGTTCTCATTGCCCTTCTCTGGGGCCTGAGCTGGTTTCCCACACACCGGGAGGCAGTCTCTGGGATTATCCCCTGAGCTGTCTGTGTGCGGGATCGCCCTCAGCCTGGCCTATAGCACTGCAGGGGTTTGCAGTCTCACTGCGTGCGTTCTGGTCCCCTTGGTGCCTTCCAGCCCTTGTTCTGGGTTCTGGGGCCCTTCCTGCTTAGCCGCACACCAGCCGGGGGTAGATTTTGTGAGGTTGCTGTGGGCGGGGCCGCTCCTCCACTGTTCTGCAGCAGTGGCGGCTCCTCCGGACCCTTTGCAGTACTGGCCAGCGGGGGGAAACGAATGGCAGGCTGCTGATGTCTGTGGGAAGCCTCAGCGCAGCTGCTTTGCCCGGCCCCCGGCCAGGGGGTCCGAAATTTCCCAAGACTCCCAGCCTGCTGGCCTGAGTATGCTGGGACGATTTTGTTCCTCTGTCGGGCCCTTGTCTCTTTAAGACTTTTAAAAAAGTGCCCTCTTCTGTTTTCTCCTGGGGAGCCAGCTGAGGGGACCCACTTGCAGTCTCCATCTCAGATCCTGCCCTTCTGTTTCTCTAATCTCTGATACACCACGTGATGTGTGTCTGTGCTCCCGGTGCAGATCACCAGGGCTGATTATTTGGCGGGCCTGTGCTTCCACTCCCTCCCCACTCTGATTCTTTTCCTCCCGCTGGTGCGCTGGGGTCGGGGAGTGCTTGGGTCCTGCCCAGTCACGGCTTTGTATCTTACCCGCTTCATGAGGCGCTGAGTTCTCGCAGATGTAGCTGTAGCCTGGCTGTTGTACTGTATCTTCATGTCTCTCTTTTAGGAATAGTTGTATTTGTTATATTTTCACAAATATATATGGTTTTGGGAGGAGATTTCCACCACCCTGCTCACGCCACCATCTTCCCAGACGTCTCTGTATCGAGATTGCCTTTTATACAGTGGTCTCGTCAATGGGAGCTGCTCTTGAAGGACCCTGGGGCCTCCTAAGGCTCCACCTGGCCTCCCAGGCTGCTGATTGGTAGAGTGGGGTAAGGGCGAAGGAAGGATTCCACTGTGTAAACTGAGGCAGACTGGCCAGAGGTCCAGACCCAGTGGGGCTTATTGGGTCAGTAACTGCTCAGCCAGGGCCTGTGTGGAAAGAGGACCTTCTTTCCCCGGTCCTGCCATCCCCCTTGAGTGGGGACAGCCTAGACTAGTCCTGAGGCCCTCCCAGCTCTGACATCAGGCAGCAGCCCTGCCATATAAACCCATCCATCCTGTCCTGGATAAGCCCTGGCTCTACACAGGGGCCAGAGCTCAGAGGCTGAGATGTGGCTTCATGCCTGGAGCCCAGTGGTTCCGGGCAGCCCGCTCTGCAAGAAAACTAGAAATGGTCTCTGGGAGCCAGGGAGGCCCCGTGCAGGGGCAGTCGGAGCTGACCCTGGCCTCCCTCCACCACTTGACTTTGGATCTTGTAGTTAAGTTCAAATTGGGTCACAATTCACAAGAGCAAACTGCTGGGGGGCTGAGAAGACCCCTCAGCCAAGAGCCATGGCTGAGAGTTCACCATGGAGAAAAAAGTGAGTTTAATTCGGGGCCACAGCAGTTATTTGTTCTGAAGCTGTCGTGAGTCCTGTAGACAAGGTGTGCCATCTGTGGAAGGGGTCCTGCCCCCTTCCAGCATTTTCCCTTCCAGGAAGCCAGACCTCTAGCCACTTCTGGAAAGTCCCGATCCTGGTTCCTGGCCGGGTCAGGCTGTGCCATTGGCTTACTGAAGAGCACCCACCTTTCTGAGCTCTGGTGCCCTAGGACCATGTCTGTGCAAAGCCTATGGACCTCATGTCATATGCTGTGGGGGCTGCCCCGAGGTACAAGCCCTCACACCAGATGCAGCTGAGACAGCCAGAGTCCAGCCACTCCTCAGGGCCTTGTGGCCCTGATGCCCAGCTGCCACCTTGGCACTGTGATGATACACTCTAGAGATTTAGCACCCAGTGGTTTGTCTGAACCCCTGCAGTCTCCAGGGAGACCTGGAGTGGAAAGTCGTGCTCTGCTCGCCAGCTCACCAGCTACCCAAGTGAGCATATCCTGGGGAGGGAGGGGGCACCAGTGCCACTGCCCCTGGGTGGTGGCCCTGGCTGGATGGCAGGCACCTCCTGGTGCTGCTGGATTTTCCTGTGGGTTGATAGCCACCCATAGCAGGCATGGTCCACACACTCAGAGCCCCTGTAAGTGGCTGACCTTTCAGTGACAGATTTTGGGCAGTGCTATTTAGTGCAAACTCTGAGCCCTGCAGACTGTTCCCTGCTGGGCACCTGAGGCCTCGGGGTTGATCAAAGGGCTGTCGAACAATCAGCTGCCAGGCTCTATGGACACAAAAGCATCTAGGTTCCAGTCCAGCTTGGCTGTGTGAGGTGCCCTCCTTGCAGTGCCAAGTGAAGAGACTTCCCTGGGCTCCTGTACCATCCTATCCATGCCCGAAGGAGTTTCCATGGGCTGATCCCTCTATTCATCGCTGAGGAAGCCCTGCCCAGGACTGGCTGCGTGTTCATGGGAAGTGGCAGTGTGTTGGGCGGGTGTCAGAAGACACTGCCAACTTGAGCTCAGCGCTCACCACCAGCCCTGGGCACTGGCCATTGATTTCCAGGCGTTGCACTTTGCATGACGTGGTGAGTAGGACCCAGGTGTGCAGCATGGTGAATACGATCTGGAATACAAATGCTAATCCTGCCAGTGGCTGACCGCTGGCTCTTATTTTCCATGGTGAGAGCCGAGGGATTTCATTTCTCAGGTCGCACTCAAAACAAGGCTGCAGTTTCTGGAGCAGGGATTATGGCCTCAGTAAATGGGAATCCCTACTGACAACTTTCAGTGGCGCTGATGCTTCTCTGCCAACTCAGCAAATAGCAGCAGCCTCTAAATAGCTTTTCTAGTAAAGCTGAATTAGCTTCCTCCAACCCAGATGGCCAGTCACATCATCTGTCTTCACAATAAGCACTCATCCAAAAACACTAAGCATTTAATGGCACCTGTGTGCAGGCACTGGGACATGTCCACCCTGGGGAATCAGGTGGGATAAAGCAAAGGAAAGCAGGAAAAATACAGGTCAGTCCTACTGATCTAGAGGCTCCCCGTCACACTGGGTGTCAGCCGCAGCTTGTGAATAGATGAGTCCAAGCTGTTGGGAGCAAGACAAGTGTGTGAACAATACAGTGCAAAGCAGAGGGAGGCGAGGACGACGTGGGAGGCACCACTCCGATGCTCAGGGAACACAGAGTGGTCAGGCCCGCACGACCAGGGAGCATTTCCTGAGCACCTGCTGGGTGCAGTACCTGTTTTAGGCACTATGGAGGACGCAAAGAGGGAGAACCACAGGCCCCCCTAGCTTCAGTTCTGTTCCTGGGCCTCCTGCCCAAACAGCAGACACGACTAAATGAGGCTCCTCCTCCCGTGCAGCCCTCTCTGCCCCTTCATCCTTCACCTCCTGACACCCGCCGACACACTCAGGGTGATGCATGCAACCCGAGCCCAGCTCTTGGTCACTTCGTTTCCTAGGTTGGCCATAACAAAGCACCACAGACTGGGGGTCTGCACACACAAGGAATTTAGTTTCTCCCAGGCCTGGAGGCCAGACACCTGAAATCAAAGTGTTGGCAGGGCCATACTTTCTCTCTGAAGGCTGTAAGGAGGATCCTTTCCTGCTTCCTCCAGCTTCTGGTGGTTGCTGGCAATCCTCAGCGTCCCTGGCTTGTAGCTCCATCACTCCAGTGGCTGCCTCTGTCTTTACGTGGCCTTTCCCCTGTGTCTCTGTCTTCACGTGGCCATCTCTTCTGTGTTTCCTCTGTGTTTGTGTTGGAATATCCCTCTTGTAAGGGCACCGGTCATTGGATTAGGACCCACCCAAATCCCGCATGACCTCATTTTACCTTAATTACATCTGCAAAGACCCTATTTCCAAATAAGGTCCTATCCACAGGTTCCAGGTGGCCATGAATTTTGGAAGGACAGTTCCACCCAGTATAGTCACTAGGGTCTGGTGCCTTCCAGGAGGCTGAGTTACTTGCTACCAGAAGTGATGACTTCCACGTTGCCTGTATCTGCTTCAGGGCCTGGCAAAGACCCTCTCTGAGGGCCTGTTGGGTGCCGCCTGGTGCTGGCAAATTATTATCAAATAAAGTTTGGGAGACGCTGGAATCAGCTTCACTGACAATAGTACAGTGACTTTGTGTATCACTTGTGACCGATAGTGGGAGCCGGGCACACTGAGAACGGGACGTGTGGAGCTCCAGGTGCTCCCCGTGTCGCCCAGGTGTGGCCTGGCCCTCCTGTGCCCTCAGGCCCCCTCTTCCCCAGGGCCGTGGCAGGCCCAGAATGGGTCTGAATTATCTCCTGTCCTGAGCGGTTGGCTCTCAGGAGCAAGCTGCGGCAGGTCCGTCCATCCGTTCTGCCCACGCCGTGGCCTGTGACGTCCCTGCGGACTGTGTGGGTGTCCAGCAGCACCCTGCCATCTCCGCCCTGTCCGAGGAAGGGATGTAACAGGGAGGGTAGTGCTTCTGTTGGGCATCTGCTATGTGCCAGGGTCAGAGTTCTCTTTATTAAGCAGTGAAGCTTCAAATGTTACCAGACATGACTCTTTAGAACAGCCTGTAACACACGACGGAGAGCCAGCTGTGCTCGGAGCCGTCGTGGCCGACCCTTCCTGCAGGGTCCGCTCAGCTCCGCCAGAGGCCTTTCTCGGTGGGCCGCAGCCTCCGGCTCAGAGCCCTGGCTTGGGAACGGCCTGCTGGCTTTCCCAGGCGCGGCTGCCGGGACCGGCCCTGAGCTGTCACCCCATCATCCTCCCCCTGGGCCTCTGAGGCAGCTGGAAAAGGCTCTGACGAAACTGGCAAAAGGAACTGGCTTCCAGAGCCCGAGAGCTGTGGGCCGACTCCCTGCTTTCCCAAGTTGGTTTTCTTCCTTTGGCAACACTCTCTTGACTTCTGCACGTGCATGCTTCTGTGTTTCCGTTTGATTTAATAGCCACTTTGCTGATTTCCCCCCGGTAAGTGCTGTTGGTCCCACAGGGCAATTTTTTTAGATTAGGAAGTTGAAAAGCTGACTTCTTGTCCACCTGTTCTTCGGACCATCAGGGGCAGCAAGAAGTTCGGCCTGATGCACTGCCAGCCCCAGGCCCATGTTTTCCTGCTCAGATGGTCCAGGCCCTGGTCTGGTCGTACGGATGGCCACGGAGATGGGCAATGAAGTATCTTGGGGGAAGAGTTTAGCAGTTTTTTTTTTAAGATGCACATAAATTTACCCACTCCTAGGAAGAGACCCAGAGAGAAAGGGAAACCTCCAAAGACTTGTACACAAATGCTCATAGCGGCTTTATTCACCATGGCCCAAGGTGGAAGCAGCCACAAGTCCAACGGCTGATCAGTGGAAAAGATGTGGGCTAGCCACACCACGGAATATTATTCAGCAATGAAAAAGAATGAAGTGCTGATAACATGCTGCAACATGGGTCAGCCTCAGAAACACTGGGCAGAGTGAAAGAAGCAGGATTCCTAAGACCACAGATTGTTTGGTTCTATACATATGAAATTTCAGAAGAGAGAAATCTACAGAGACAGTAGGTTAGTGGTTGTCTCAGGCTGGAGGTAGAAATAAAGGGATGCTGCAAACAGACATGAAGGATCTTTTTCTGGGATGATGGAAATGTTCTAAAATTAGTTCTTGTGTCTATAAATTTACTAAAATCATTTATTTGAACTCTTACATGTATCTTAAGTCATACCTCAGTAAAACTTCAAAAATTTAATGACTAGAAAATGAAACAATAAAATCCCTGGGTGGCAGAGTGTATGGCTAAAAGTGTGGGCCAACTCCTGGCTCTCTGGCCTCCCAGCTGTGTGACTCTGGGCCAGTTACTTACGCTCTCTGTGCCTTAGTTTCCTCACCTATGAAGGGGAATCATAACTATACCTGCTGCATTAGGGCAGTTTTAAGGAGGAAACGAGTTAACATTTGTAAAGTTCTTTGATCAGTACCTGGTGCTTAGTACACATTATATGTGAATAATTAAATTCTATTGAGTTGTTACTCAATTGTTTATTACACTGTAAGGAAGTCCAGGGTTCAAGAGCCCTCTCTTTTCATCTAAGAGTGAGAGCGAAGCCCCTGAGTAGAAAGAAGCCGATGGGCTTGCTGTCTGAGGATGTGTGTAGGTGACAGGCTGTGTCCTTTTAATCAGCCATCCAGCGTCTCTGAGGCTCAGTCTGCCCAGCTGCTGAGTGGGGTAACATCCTGCTGCTGCCCCCTCACGTGGGCTGGGGTTCATGAGAAACGCCACATGCAGAGTACTTGACATCTGCCAAGGGGCCCTGGCACTGTGGGGCCTGGTGTCTGTGCTCTGGGATGGGACCAAGTTCCTAGGTTTGGATGGGCCGTGGAGGGCTGCAGGAGCAGTGGGCGTGAAACAGGCTGAAAACAAGGCTTCTGGGAAAGACATCATTCTGAGAGGATCGCTGATAACACCAGCGCGGCTGTGGCAGCAGGGAGCTCCCCCCAGCACACCCCACACCCCAGACCAAGTACGCTTTCCCAGCACCATGGAGACTGGGAAATAAACACATCACTTCCCTCTCCTGGCCCCTGACCTTTTGTTCTGAACAACTGGCTGGGTGGGACTGGGAGGGGAAGGTCAAGTGGAGAGAGGTTTCTGGCAATTCTGGCAGGCTTGTGGCCTGGCAGGACTGTGAGCAGGGTGCGGGGGTGCCGCAGCTCAGATGCTCCTTCCTCTTTAGGCTTTGGACCTCCTCCAACTTCCTGACCATCACCCTGTGTACTCTGGGCAGGACTGGGGGTGGGGAGGTCCCTGCTTGCCCCTTTGAAGAGAAGCCACATTCACGAGGACTTTACACAGAGTTCCTAGTGGCATTATTCCTTACAGCCCAGCCCAATATCCATCAGCTGTTCATCAGATAAACGTGTGCATCCAGGCAGTGCTACCTGCAGTGAAAAGGAAAATATGCATGGGTATAATGACATGGACGGATCTCAAAAACAGGCTACATGAAAGATGCTAGACCCCTAAAACTATACACTGTATGACTCCATTTCTAAGAACTTCTAGGAAAACAAAACTATAGGGACAGAAAACAGATGAGTAGTTGCCAGGAGCCAGGTGGAGAGGAAGGGGAAAGCAGAAACTTGCAGAACTGACAAATATTCTAAAACTTGAACATGACTAGAAATAAAACTATACACTCATTAAACTGTACACTTATAATGGGGGAATTTTACTCTAGGGAAATTATACCTCAATAAAGCTATTGAAAAAGAAGCCACAGTACAAAACTGCACCTTCTCTTACCATTTCATCCAGCAATCCTGTTCCTTGGTATTTACCTAAATGGGTTAAAAACTTGTGTCCACACAGAAGCCTGCACTCAGATGTTTTTAGCAGCTTTATTCATAGTATTGCCAAAACTTGGAAGCAGCCAAGAGGTCCTTCAATAGGGAGTGGATAAATACACTGTGGTACATCCAGACAATGGAATATTATTCAGTGCCAAAGAAAAATGAGCTGTCAAGCAATGAAAAGACATAGAGGAACTTTAAATGCATGTTACCAAGTGAAAGAAGCAATCTTAAAAGGCTTCACACTGCATGATTCTTACTCTGACATTCTGGTAAAGGTAAAAGCACGGATACAGTAAAAGGATCAGTGGTTGCAAGGGATTGGGGGCAGGATCAATGAAAAGGTGGAGCAAGGGGGATTTTTAGGGTGATGAAACTACTCTGTATGCCGCTGACGTTTGTCCAAACCCACAGAAGAAACACCACCAAGGGTGACCCTGACGTAAACTAGGGGCTTGGGTGGTAATGTGTCGATGGAGGTTCATCGATTGTAACAAAGGTGCCACTCTGGTGGGGGATGTTTGATAGCAGGGGAGGTTGTGGGTGTGTGTGGACAGGGGTATATGGGAATTCTGCACGTTCTGTTCATTTTTGCTGTGAACTTAGAACTACTCTAAAATACCAAGTTCATTTAAAAAACAAGGAAACCCAGTGGGGAGGCGCCTTAGCCCGGAAGATACTCCACACCAGCAGGTCAGCCCTGCCTCCCCGAACAGTGCCCCACCTTTGGTGATCTCCCCCTCAGCCTCAGGGTGCCCTGGGTCCCCTAGCTGAGGCTCAGCAAACATTTGGTTGATGGTGATATGGGTTTCTGGTCCAGCAGATCGACAGACCTGAGGGAAGGAGGTGGGGGCGCCCTGTGAAGGGGATTCTGCACCAGAGTCTGATGGGGAAGTCAAACTCGCTAGTCAGCCTGGAAACTCTGGGCGCTGCCTGGCTGTGGTTCCTTGAAAGCTTCTCTCTCCTCCTCTGTATAGTCTCCATCTTTCTCCTTCCTATACTTGCCCTGTGTTGTCCTTGACAGGCAGCTGGAGAGGATTTATTGCAGAGGTGGGTAAGATTCCCTGAGCAAATCCATGGAGCGGCACAGCCCACTTTCCCTTCTTCTGTCCCCTTGTGCAACAAAGTTGACAGGGACTCAGCATCAGAAAACATGCCCAAGTTTCTCCCAGAGGCCTCATCAAGCTTCAGAGACTTGGGCTACATGGGGCCTCAAGAGAACGAGCCTTCCCAGGAGGAGACTCAGTGGTCCACCTGGACCCCTGGAGCAGGCTTTGAAGCCTTAGTCCTGCCAAAGGTCTCTACCAGCTCTCCCTCTGAGTTGGAAAGTGCACAGAACTTTGCTTCTGGGATCCATCAGTCCTGTTGCATGGTTCTTAGGGGGCAGAGAGCTGAAAACTGCTCACAAGGCCCTGTTAGAGCAGCAGGTGAGGGTCCAGGAATGGGGCAGGGCCCAGCCTCTGTCTCCCGGGACAGTATCATCCTGATGCAAGAACTGGACGGAGATGGGGGAGGTGTTTTGTTTCTTCCCATGGTCACCTAAGAGTGGACAGGTTACATGGCTGCATGCTAGGAGCTTTCCACACGACACCTCATTTCCCTTTAACCTAAGCCCGTGGTGTTACTGCTGCTCTGTGAGAGGCTCCTGCTGATGCCCCAGCCTGTTCCTCAAGTAATTCTTCTCTTTTCATGGGTGTCTTTGGGCTCAGCTTGAAAAGGACCTCCTTAGACATGAGGCTAAGGGGTCCCAAGTTTAGGGAGGAAAAAGGAGGGCGCCCAGAGCCTGAATCTCAGAAGTGGGTCCCCAGGCTCAGTGGATACCAGGACAGGAGACTGGCAGTAAAAAGGGCAAAGCCGGCGGCCAAGCTCTCCAGCCAGCTACCCGGCTGGCCTTGCGCCCTCCTCTGGCTTTGGTCGTCATCCTCCCCTGTCACTCATCTGTAAACCTTCCTGGGCCCCGTCTTTAGAGGGACTTAGCTTGTTGATAATTATTATTTCTGTTTCTCTACTGGGTATTAATTTGCCGTGTTTTTCCAATTATTTTCAAGTTTATTTTGATCATTTCTGCTTTTCTAGAAAATTGTCCAGATTTCAAATACATATCACGTTCTCTTATAACTTTAAAAATTGTCTTCATATTTGTGGTTATAGTCCAATTTTCATTTCTAGGGGCTTTTAAATCTCTTTTTTTAATTGGTGATACTTGCCAGAAATGTATTCTATTCGTCAGTTCAAAGAACCATCTTTGTTTTTAAACATCTATTTTGCTATTTTTTTTCATCGAATTCATTAGCTCCCATTTTAACTTTATCCATTTCTCCTGTTAGTTATTTTTAGTTCTTTTTTTAGAATCACATTTTTTAAATTTACTTTCCTTTTTTATTGTTAATTAAAAAAAAAACACTGAGGCTACAAAACTTCCTCCAGCTCTGTTTTGTTCATTTTATAGATTTATCAGATAGAGTTCTCATTCTCATTAATTTTTAAGAAGTATAAATCTGCAGTTTGTATTTCCTATTTAAAACTGAAAAGCTATTTTAAATACTAGTAGTGCTGGTATGTTTGTGCATTTGTTTCCAAGATTTTATCACTATCATTATCCCTTTGTAATTCATTTCTATTCATTTTATATTACGGTCTGAGAATGGGAATCTATCTGTATGACTTTTATTTTCTGTAATTTCAAAATCTTTATAGTCTAGTACCTAACCAATTTTTATAAGTGCTCAATGGATGTTTTAAAAAATATATTCTATTTGTAGAATATAAATAAATTTTAAATTATTAATTATGTTACTGTGAATTCTGTCTTCTTAACCCAGAGGGGTAATCATAAGTGTCCCACTGTCATAATGATTTTTCCCAATTCTAGTTGTTTGGTGCTAGTTGTGGCTAAGGGTCCCCAGCAGTCTCTCTCGGGCTAGAGAGGTGCTGAGGGCTCCTATGAGGATGTGACCTCTGATTAGCTGGAGGAGCTCGTCGTCCTGGACTCATCTGCCTTCTGTGCCTGGATTCATGCTCCAAGCCCACTCTTCCTGTGGCTCAAGTCCTTGTCTTCACAGAGGCGCCTGGCCTCAGAGGCATGGACGTCAGGGTGGGCACTAACGAGACTCGCCTCCAGTGAAGAGGGAAGGGAGCCGAAGCTCCTGCCCACAAATGAGGGTTCCAGGCCAAGTCAGCCAGCTCCACTTGCCACCGAGTCAGGCATCCTGGAACACTGGGTCTCAGAGAGCCATCAGCTCCCTCCGGGCTTCTTCCGATCAGGCCAGCAAGAACTGGCGATTTACACAAAAATATTCAGAGTGAAACTATTCACAACAGCTGAAAAATAGAAACAACCAACATGTCCATCCACGATAAGTGAATAAACAAGATGTGGTGTATCCAGACAAAAAATATTATTCAGCCATAAAATACACGAAAAACAACCACAAACCATGAAGTACTGATACATGCTCCAACCTGGACGAAACTTGAAAACATTAAGCTGAGCAAAAGAAACCGGATACACAACGCCACCTACTGCATGGCACCATTTATGTGAAATACCCAGAATAGGCAAATTCAAAGAGGCAGAAAGCAGATGAGTGGTTGCTAGAAGCGGGGGGCTGGGGAGCATACTGCTTCACGAGTATGGGCTTTCCTTTCGGGGTGACGACGTGTTCTGGAAGTAGATGGGGGTCGTGGTTGTACATGTTTGTGAATGTACTAAACTCCACGGCATTGTACACTTCACAATGGTTAAAATGATCAGTAAGTCGTATGTTATATTTATTTTGCCCTGTGGGTAA
The DNA here is from genome assembly GCA_032199065.1 of Smutsia gigantea. Taxonomy (NCBI): domain Eukaryota; kingdom Metazoa; phylum Chordata; class Mammalia; order Pholidota; family Manidae; genus Smutsia; species Smutsia gigantea. The sequence continues at coordinate 83,975 of JAVSCE010013116.1, forward strand.
AATTGCAATATTTCCAGAATCTCTTTCCTGGCCTTAGTACATCTCCATATCAATGGGTGTTTTCAAGGGGTGGAGAGAAGTAGCCATGATTACATGGGGGAGCGAGCGCATATCTGGACAGTAGAGGTTGGGTGGGGCCTTTTCTTCTGCAGCCAGGTGGTGAGAGACGCAGGAGAGCAGAAGTGAACTGGCTGTAAGAAATAAACAGGTTTCTCCCACTTTATTTCTCCCTTTGATTGATTTTGGTTTCAAAAGTATTTTGCCCTGGAATTTCTACCCCCCACCCTCCCCCTGAAGTGTGTATGCCATATATATACACACACACACACAAAGAGTATACCTAGGACACGATGGGGGACAAGCCCAACTGTGAAGGTAGCCGTGCCAGCCAGGCCTAGAGGCCACAAGTGGGGCAGACGCATGTTCCTACAGCTGATGTTGAAGTCCTGGTGGGGAGGCTGCTGGGAGGCTCCTGGGTGTGCAGGCCTTCCAGTTTTCAGAAGCCATGTGTGTTTGCCTGTCTCCTGGGAATGATGTGGGCTGGGACTTGTCTTTCTTGGCTGAGTCTAAACTGAAGACATGCTCTTCGCTGGTTTGGCAGGAAGCATTTGAAGCTACTGCCAAGACATCTGTTTCATTTTCCTTGGCAACCCAAGGCTTCCTGAGAGAGAGACTCAAGGCTTAGAATTGGGAACATCCATGATTCTTTCTCCTTTACTCCCATGAGAGTTTAAGCAGAAGCTCCAAACTCAAATTTAGAACGGACCAGACCCAAGGAGCCTGGGCTGCATGGCATCCAGTATTTGGGGAGAGAAATGAATGCGGGCAGGGGGATAGAAGGGCAGGCAGCACAACCAAACCCAGGAAAATCTTAGAAATTCAGAGTCGAGAACAGAGTCTCTTGGGGTGGAGGTGGAGGAAACCCCCTCCTCTCTGGCCTGTTTGATTTATGAGATGGAGAAATCGGGGGACCAGTCCAGGAGAAAGAGCACGGGCTTTGACATCAGACAGGCTGCATTTGAATCCCGGCCTGCTTACTCTCTGAGTGACCTTGGACAAGTCTCTGGATTCTCATATGTAAAAAGGGGAAATAATAGCTACCTCACAGGTTTGCTCTTGAGACTGAGTGAAGGAACATAGGTGAACCATGAGCAGAGTGTAGCACCCTGGAGGGGCTCAGTAAATGCTTGTGAATCCAGAGAACTGGGCTGGAGAGGCCACTGTGGCTCAGCCTGCCCATCTCTGTACCTCCATCACCCCCTCTTGAACACAAATGGGCTTGGTACTGAATTTCTGTACGTTTCTGACTGAAAACCCCAGACCCAGGGCTGTCCCTGGTGATTGTTTAAAAGTGGGATGGCTTGTATAGGGGCTGAGAGTTACACAGTATGGGCTATAGATTAAAAAGCTATTGATTCTTCCACTGAGTGTCAAGCAGTTAAATGACCACGGAGAGGCAGATAGCCACCTCTCAGACCATCCCTGAGATGATAAGATCCGGTCCCACCCTGAGCCAGGCTCCCTGGGAAATGGGTGGGAGAAGTGGCTCAGCTACTTTCCTGCCTTCCAGCACCTTCCTTCTCTGAGTTTCTTAGAACTGTAAAGTCTGATGAATTGTTATTTAAATATTTAAACATCAACAGGGCCCATGGTTGCCATAAAGAAAATCTACAAGTCCCACTCATTTAGGAAGTCTGGCACCTTCCAAGAGCAGGGGCTATAGGGGCTATGGAGGGCTCCCTGGCAGCAGCAAATTCAATTCCTATGAGGGCCAGCACCCTCAGGCCCAGCGGGATTCCCCTGTGCATCAAACACCACTGTCTCCATCCTAGGGAGATGAAGCATTGTCTGAGGAGGTTCACAGCTGAGAAGTGGCTAAGCTGGAGTTTGAACCCATCTCTGTGCTGCCCAATTGATCTGGAATGCCAGTAACACTCCTGGGCCAAGCATGGCACCTTCCCAGTATTTTTTGTAACAGCTTTGAGATACAGTTCACATACTGTACGATTACCGATTTAAAGTGTACAATTCAATGGTTTTTATTACATTCACAGAGTCGCACAACCACCACCACAATTCTAGAACATTTTCATCACCTGACAAAACCCACACCCCTTAGTGTTCTTAAAATTCTTTTGTCATACTCTGCTTCATTCCAAGATAACTTGATGCTACTTATGACAATTCAAATAATAAAAAGGATACCGTAAGTGAAGAATTCTAGGCAAAATGAAAGTATGCATCTGTGATGGAGCTAAGGGGCAAGTCAGTGTGTAGAATGACATATACAGGGCTTCCTAGTGGCTAAAGCAAAGAAGAAAGTGCATTTATAAGAGTCAGTGAGATAAAAATACATCTATTGCTTAGGGGAGGCATTGCTTTTCCTGGCACACAGACCAGAAATAAATTTCTCCTATGGATCCTCTTACAGGGAGAATGGGTTTGGGTTTATCAGCTAGAAGAGAGCACACCCGTAATGTCCCTGATAACCTATCTTTTCACAGCCTAATTTCCTTCTCTTTCTGTTTCCAGACTCGTATCTCTTCCTGCCAACAGTTTTGCCACACATGAAATTGTCCTTGCTTAGTAATCTTTTACAAACACCAGTATGAGCACCTCACTTCCCTTCTTGAAATTCTTCACTAGCTCCCAATTGTCCTCGGGACAAAGTCCAAACTCTAACATGACTCTTACATAATATTACATGATTTAACCTCAGCCTACAAGAGCCATTAATTTTGAACACCTCCCCACTCTGGATATCAGCTGGTCAGTGTTTCCATTTTGAGGCCCTCACTCAGATCTACGTGCTCTTGGTTTACTCACACTTCTGACAAGTATATATGCTTTTTTCCCCCCCAAGAGGACAGCAGATTAGAAGCACCGAATTAAAATGAATGGAAAAGAGTTGTATAGGCAGGAAAATGAGATTGACAATTTATCAGCAGTGGAAGAGATTGAAAAATTATACAAAACAAATCTAGATAATCAGTGGAGTAATCTGAGGCCATTTAATGCAGGCTCAAATGCCTCTGCACATCCAAATAGCCTGAAAGGTCAGCCTGTCACACAGTCTGGTAGAATTTGGACTCTTCACAGTGATAAAGCTAATGATAGATTATTTTCATGGTACTCTTTCATAAGAAAGCATGAGAGTATGCAGTGTTCTTACAAATAATTTTATGCTACTTAATGTAATTTTTAAAATTTCTCTTAAGTTATTAAAATATTAGTTGTAAAGAAAACTTGACTCTCCAAAACAATGCCCTCTCATGAGTTTTATAAACTGAAGTTTGATGACAGAGGGAAAGGGGTGACTACTCCCCAAATTCTCTACACCATTTATTTTTATTAAAGTTATCATTGATATACAATCTTATGAAGGTTTCACATGAACAACGTTGTGGTTTCAGCATTCACCCATATTATCAAGTCATCACCCCCCACCCACTTTGCAGTCACTGTCCATCAGCATAGTAAGATGCTATCGAGTCATTACTTGTCTTCTCCGTGCTGGACTGCCTTCCCTGTGACCTACCTTTATTGTGAGTGCTAATTATAAGCCCCTTAAGCTCCTCCCTCCCTCCCCACCCACCCTCCCCAACCCCTTCCCTTTGGTAACTGCTAGTCCCTTCTTAGAGTCTGTGAGTCTGCTGCTGTTTTGTTCCTTCAGTTTAGCTTTGTTGTTATACTCCACAAATGTGAAGTCATTTGATACTTGTCATTCACTGAGCATAATACCCTCTAGATCCATCCATGTTTTTGCAAATGGAAGGATTTGTTTTCTTTTTATGGCTGAATAATATTACATTGTGTATATGTACCACATCTTCTTTAGCCATTCATTTATTGATGGACACTTAGGTTGCTTCCATTTCTTGGCTATTGTAAATAGTGCTGCGATAAACATAGGGGTGCATCTGTCTTTTTCAAACTGGGCTGCTGCAGTCTTAGGGTAAATTCCTAGAAGTGGAATTCCTGGATCAAATTGTATTTCTATTTTTAGTTTTCTGAGGAACCTCCATATTGCTTTCCACAACAGTTGAACCACTTTACATTCCCACCAACAGTGTAGAAGGGTTCCCCTTTCTCCACATCCTCACCAGCATTTGTTGTTGTTTGTGTTTTGGATGTTGGCCATCCTTACTGGTGTAAGGTGATATCACATTATGGTTTTAATTTGCATTTTTATGATGATTAGCGATGTGGAGCATCTTTTCATGTGCCTGTCGGCCATCTGAATTTCTTCTTTGGAGAAGTGTCTGTTCAGCCCCTCTGCCCATTTTTTATCAGATCATTTGTTTTTTGGGCATTGAGGCATATGAGTTCTTTATATATTTTGGATGTTAACCACTTATTGGATACGTCATTTACAAATATATTCTCCCATACTGTAGGATGTCTTTTTGTTCTACTGATGGTGTCCTTTGCTGTACAGAAGCTTTTTAGTTTTATATAGTCCCACTTGTTCATTTTTGCTTTTGTTTCCCTTCCCTTCCCTTCCCTTTTGCTTTTGTTCAGGAAAAAGTTGCTCATGTTTATATTCAAGAGATTTTTGCCTATATTTTCTTCTAAGAGTTTTATGGTTTCATGACTTACATTCAGGTCTTTGATTCATTTTGAGTTTACTTTTGTATATGGAGTTAAACAATAATCTAGTTCCATTCCTTGCATGTAGCTGTCCAGTTTTGCCAACACCAGTTGTTGAAGAAGCTGTCTTTTCTCCATTATATATTCATGGCTCCTTTATCATATATTAATTGACCATATATGTATGGGTTTATATCTGGGCTCTCTATTCTGTTCCTTTGATCTATAGGTCTGTTCTTGTGCCAGTACCAAATTGTTTTGATTACTATGGCTTGTAGTAGAGCTTGAAGTGAGTGTAATCCTCCCCAGCTTTGTTCTTCCTTCTCAGGATTGCTTTGCTCTTCCGGGTCTTTTGTGGTTCCATATGGATTTTAGAATTATTTGTTCTAATTCTTTTAAGAATGCTGTTGGTGGGGGGGCACGGGGAGGGCTGTACAACTCAGAGAAGACAAGTAGTGATTCTATAGCATCTCACTACGCTGATGGACAGTGACTATAATGGGGTTGGTGGGGGGGCCTGATGAAGGGGGTAGTTTAATAACCATAATATTGCACATGTAACTGTAGATTAATGATACCAAAATAAATCATAAAAAAAAGAATGCTGTTGGTATTTTGATAAGGATTGCATTGAATCTGTAGATTGTTTTAGGCAGGATGGCCATTTTGACAATATTAATTCTTCCTATCCATAAGCACAGATGTATTTCCATTTATTGGTGTCTTCTTTAATGTCTCTCATGAGGGTCTTATAGTTTTCAGGGTATAGATCTTTCACCTCCTTTGTTAGGTTTATTCCTAGGTATTTTATTCTTTCAGATGTAATTATAAATGGAATTGTTTTCCTGATTTCTCTTTCTGCTAATTCGTTGTTAGTCTCTGCACCAATTTTTAAGAGAATAAAGGTTATTGGAAATACAAAGAAATATAGGTATGTTATAAAAAATAGATAAACAAAATAAAAAAATTACCTATGATCCCACTTTCCAAAGACAACCACTGCTAACATTTTGAAATATTTTCTTCTGTATTTTATATATATATATACCCATATATACATGATTTTTTAAAACAAAAATGGCATCTTATTAACAGTTTCTGTGACCTTGTTTTTGTGTACTGTGGGACTTTAGTGTAATAAATATAATCGACATCACCATTTGAATAACTGCAACCTGTACTATTGTTTGGCTGTACCAGGCTTTATGTAGCTGTCTGTAGACACTTGGATTGTTTCTAGTTTTTCTCCTCCTCCTCTCATTCTGGGCTCAGAGTGACTTTGAAGCTGACGCTGGGACCATTCTTTTGAGGGTACTGGGCTCTCTGTGACTTGAAAGCCCGATGCATCTCCTGGTAGGGCCGTTGCAACTTGCAATAATGGCTCTTTGTGGTTTAATGAGAACAGGGCTCTATTAATCCCTCTTTGTCTGACCTCGGCCAACCTCGCTCTCAGTGGAAGCAGGATTCTTAGGCTCTTGGGACCCTATTGAGCTGTTGTCATAGTGACTGGTGCTGGGGGCAGGGTCACTGGGCCAGTGTCCCTACCAGACCATCTCTGTCTTAATGACACACGCAGGTCACGGCTGTTCAATCCCAAACTCGGAGAGAGATGTGACTAACCCGACTGAAATGCTAGCGTTGGGTCTGTGTGCCCTGACGGTGGGGGCCTCCGAGGGCTTTCTGGGGCTTGGTTTAACTCTTCCCCTGGAGGAAGCTTGGCTCACCTGTCCAAAGAGTCCAGGGGTGCTCTGCTGTGACCCCATGGCCCTCAGACTGCTCCCAAACTGACAGCCCAAACAAACAGGCTACTCCCCTCTGAGACCAGGGCTTGATTTCAGAGGACACTGCATTAGCCATGACCACTCGCCACCACAGAGAAGACCCGGAGGAACACAGACAAATGGGCTGTTGGCACCTCACACAGTGACACTTCTGGTTACCTGACATCAGGGTTGGAAGGACCTTGGAGACCATCGGGTCCGCCTGAGCGAGCAGTTCCTTTGGGGCCTGTGGCCTGCTGGAGGGATTGCACATGGAGAAACTGAGACCTAAGGAGCCAGATCTGATTCCAGACCATTTGGCCAGTTGGGAACACTGTCTGAACTAGGCAACTCCCACCCCCATCCCTGGAAAGGAACATGTTTGGAATCTCTTGTAAAACAATTGTTATTTTTACAGTTAAGTTCTTTAAGACTGATACTTAACAAATAAAACACTTTTTACAAAAATTGTTATTATTGCCCAAATAGTCCATGAATACATTTTCCTGGCAAAAAAAAAGAACATTACAGAGAAGACTTGCATCCTCTCTGACCCCTGTCTCCAATCCCAGTACTCCACAGAGACAGCTTCCCACTTTGGTATGTATCCAAATCTGATTTTAAAGTACCTAACTTTCATTTGCTTGACCTGTGTGGCTGGGACAATTGAGGTGACGCAGGCCCTTGTCCTCAGCTGGACATGGGTCCAGTGGCTCACTGTGGCCAGCAGGATTGCCTGCATCGGGTGCACTCCCTGGCCCGGGGTGGCAGGGAGTGTGGGACATGCTGGCACTGCTGTATCCTCCCCCAGCCCAGGGCCATGACAGCTCCTCCATCTCCTTGTCCCGGTTCTGTTGCAGAATCCCAGCAGCCCCTGTGACTGGCCTGCACTGGGTGCCTGGAGTCTAAGCAGAAATGTAGAAACATTCTGCCAGTGTTTAGTAATCTCCCCAGTAGGCCCCAGGGGACAGTGCTCACTCAGGCCTCGGGTTCCTGTGCCCGTCTCAGGTTTGCACCCTGCTCATCCCATTCCCGTCACTCCCCACCCCAACCCTACCTTCCCGGCATCCAGGCCCCTCCCTCCAGGTGTCCAGGACCCTCTTCCAGGGATAAACTCGGCTGACCATCCAGTGTCCTGGAGAAGGAAGAGGGAAGTTTCAAACAAGAGTTGAAAGAGCACAGTGATGTATCTCAAGAAGCTAGTCTTCCATGAGTGAAGTCCTGACATTGATGATGAGTGACAGGGGAAAAGAGACTTTCCGGGCATCCCTACCTCACACCAAGTGGGGGACCTCTGGCTGCCCCCCTGTGTCTACCTAACCACCTAGGGCTGAGCCCTGCTTTAGGCATTGATGTAGCGAGGCCCTCCGGCCACTCCTAAGAAAGATAATAGGAGTCATGGAACCAGCAACGCTGTTCACTCTGGGAGGCGGGAAGCGGGCCGTCTGCCCTTGAGTTCTCCCAGTCCCAGTCTTTCAGTCCTAAATGGCAGGCAGTGTCAGTGTGCATTGTTTAGGTTCTAAATGCACAGGGTGGGTCTCCAGTCGTTTCCAGGGCTTTTTGTTAAATCAGTGAAATTCTTCATTTTTTTTCTGAAGCAAAAATCTGACCTAGAGCTTTAACATGTTTTTGACAAAAAAAAAAAATCAATAAGACAAGTTTCCTCCAGGCAAAGTATTTTGCTCGGCAAAAGAATCCCAAAGGTTCCTACAGCCCAGTTGTGAACACCTCTTCTAGGAATCTGTTTGGCAGCTGAGAAAGCTGACACAGAAGGCTCAGGGGCTTGTGGAAGCCCCAGCAAGTCAGCAGCAGATCCCAGGTTCCCTAGGATGCCTGGAAATCTGGTCAGGGCTCAGAACCCAGCACAAGACCTTCCATAGCCTGAAAGTCCTGAGAGCCAGGCGTTCCCACACTGCCGTTGACCCAGGGAACCCTAGGCCTGGTGGAGGTGCTCCAGAGCCCCAAAGGTGAGCAGGGGTGAGCCCTGGGTCACTCCTCCCCCATTTTATATCTGGGGCTCCACACAGGAAAACGCCTGGACTGAGATCCCAGTGATTAAACAAAGCGAGAAATCCAGTCATAAGCCATGCAAGAAGCTCTTGTTGATTAGTCCAGGGCTCTGCCTCCTGGCTACCACCTCTTCATGGCGCCTCAAGGGACTCAGGCCCCTGAAAAGGCCTCCTCACCTGGCTGAGCCCTGGAGGGACGGCAGTGATGCATGTGGCCATCACCTTGCCCAGCTTCCCAGGCCAGCAGGGTCCCGTGGGGACAGCTCCAGCCACAGACTTCCTTGGCTTTGAAGTTGGTAGGTCTGTTGTCTCATTTGCATTTATGTCACAGAAGAGCCAGTGGGAACCAAAATACAGAAATGGGAAAGAAAACAGCTGTGCCGAGAGGGCAGCAGCTGCAGTCCCTCTGGGGAAGCCCGTTGTCCAGATGTGGGCTGTGATTGTGATCACTGGCTGCTACAGGCCTGCGAGGCCCCACTCAAACCATCCCTCCTGCATGAAGCTGTCCTGGTGCTGTGTGAAATGACTCCTCTGGGCCTCCCTGCCTCACCTAGAGCAAGAGTAATTGGAATGAGGAAGATGGTGGTTATGTAGGACATGAAACCACGGAGCCACCACTAGCCCACAGGGCACCTTTGGGTAAGTTAGAAAAGGTGCCCTGCCGAGGGCATGTGGCCCCCTCAGCCATTGCCTTTCTACAAGGCATAGATAGCTACACCTGCCTGGCCTGGAAAGTTTTGACAGCTGGTATGACCCCTACCTCACAGATGAGAAACTGAGGCTCTAATCATCTTGGGGTGCCTCTTCCCAAGGCGGCCACAGGGGTCACCGTGATCTGGCAGCTCCAGCTGCAAGAAAGTCTCCCCAGGATTCTAGGCAGGGGCCTGCTGAGCTCTGCATCTGTCCTCACATCCAACAGCTATGGAGGTTGGCTTGGCCAGACCCAGCCAGTGCCCTCGCCTCGCTGATCCAAGCTCCCAGCCAGAGCCAGCCTCCCCCAGCCAGCACCACAGCCGCACCACAGTCAAAATGCAGAGCAGAGCTCTTGGCTAATTGTTCCTCGGGATCCACCCCAGCCTAGCAAAGAAGTCTGTCCACTTCGTGAAGAAGTCTTCTCCAGGCCTTTCTGGCTGGCAGCCCACAACTAGTTGCCTCACAATTACTAATGGCAATGATTTTTGGTGTCACCAGCCACTCTTTGTAGGCCCATCTCTCTACCCTAGGCAACCATGACTTGGGAGCCGGTAGCACCCTTGGAAATCATCTCATGGAGCCTCCACACACCTGGGAACTCACTGCCCACCCCGCCCCTCTGGGAAACATCACTAACTGACCACTGCACTTCTTTCCTTTTTAAGCCAGGACTGAACCTCAGAATCCTTCTCAACTCAGTGCTCTGGGCAGCCACACCAGAGCTGTGTGAATCAGCATATAAGAGGAAGCCTATTTGAGCTATCCCTGGTGTGTTGAAGTGCTCGGGTTTAGAGGTGCCAAAACTGGAGGGAACCTGTGTGCATCCCACAGCTGTGATGAGAAACCAGGTCCTTCTCCCTCCAGCCCAGGGCTCTCTCGTATGGACTATAACCTACCTCTTCTGAAACAGAGACTCTGGTGGTATTGGGGGTTTCTAAGCAAATGTAGGGGGTTGTGTTTAGAGTGGTCACCCCACAGTCAGTACTGCAGGGCCCAGGGCAGCCCATGTGTATTTCTCCAACAGCCATGCTGGAGACCCTCATCCCGGGCTTCAGTGCATCAGAAAGACCTGCCCCCACCGCCATGGCAGCTCTGGAGGTGGGCAGAGCAGCAAGGCCTGCCTAACGTCCCGCACTGGTCCCTGCGCACAGTCACGGAATACAGCCAGGGCGAGAGTGAGCTGTGTGGGTAGGGAGGGGTCAGGAAGGGTCCAGGGCCTAGGGCTGGCTCACACTCTGGGCTCAGGGAATGTTTGCTGGACCAGCCATGCCCCCTTCTAGGTTTGTGCACCTGAGAAGAGGACACTCAGAGGTTGACATGTGGGGCCCTGGTTGGCTAGCTCACTACACATGTGTGGGGTGTGCCAGGGATTCAAAAGTGGGGCTAGCGTGGGCTGGGGGTGTCCGTGAAGGCCCCTGGGAGCTCAGAATTCAGCCTGAGCAGATGTTTCTTCATCCATTTGTTCATGCATTCACCCAAGCCCACTAGCACCAGGCATTGTTCTAGTTGCTGGGACACAGCAGTGAACAGAACTGACTAAACATCCCTGCCTCCGGTGGGGGGACAGACAGCAAACACAGCACATGAGCGGAACACATTTGTGTTCAGTGGTAATGAATGCAGGGGTGGGCAGGGTAGAAAGAGCAGGAGAGAGAGAGGAAGCACTCCAGAAGAGGGTTGCAGGTGTGGACAGGGTGGCCAGGGAAGGCCTCACTGGTAGCCACACGGTTGACAGAACCTGAGGGAACTGGTGGAGAAAGCTGTGTGGATCTCAGGAAAAAGCAACCCAGGCAGAAGGACTAGCCCCGGCCAAGCCCAGGCAGAGTGGGCCTGGCGTGCCTGCAAAACAGGGGCCCCTGCGGTGGGACAGTGGACGTGTGGGGAGGAGAGTGCAGGCTGAGGCCTGGGGACCATGGGGTGAAGTGGGGGGCATGGAGGCTGGTTGGGGGCCAGATCCCACAGGGCCTCGTGGGTCAGTATGAAGACCTGCGATGTGTAAGGGAATGATTTGGCATGGACTGAATTGTGCGTGACCCACAGAAAGATTTGTTACATCCTAACCCCTAGAACATGCAAGTATGGCCTTATTTGGAAGAGGTGGTCTTTATAGATGTAATTAAATTAAGGATCTTGAGATGAGATCATCCTGGATTACCAGCTGGGCCCTGAATCCAATGACAAATGCCTTTCCAAGAGACCCACAGAGGACAGACACGGAGAGGAGACGGCAGGCGGCCATGTGAAGGCAGAGGCAGGGACTGGAGAGGTGCCGCGGCCAAGGAATGCAGCAGCCACAGAAGCTGGGGTGGGGAGGGAAGGCTGCTCCGCAGGGGCCCGCAGAGGGCACAGCCTCAGTGCCAGGGCTGTGCTGTCCTTTGCCCGGCTCTAGGAAGTGGTGTTGAGCCAGCCCCCCTGAGACCCACAGTTGCTGTCAGGCTTCCCAGCCTCTCCTACACACTGTGGCTGTGTTCCTGCTCAGAGATCTAGACAAGATGACACGGGATTCCACAGGCTAGAGGGCTGCAGGCTGCTTGTGCAGCCAGGGCCGAAGTCTGACAACAAGCACCCTGGCGTTACATTCTCGGGTAGCTTCTGAGCAGCTGAGGCTCTCTGGGGGCTGGTGGCCACACTCGTGTCTGAGGCTTGTTGTGGCCTCGTGGTGGGCTTCAAACAAGACTCGGTGCTTTTCCATAAAGCAGAGGAAAGGTGTGAGGAGTGAGTGCTGCAGGGGAGGAGGGGGAGTTTCTTGCCTTGGGAGGATGACGGGTGTGGATAAAGTGAAGGTACCTGTGGCCAGGATTCTCACCTGGCCCTGGCTGGCTTGCTCACTACACACATGTGGGCAATACGTCGTTATTGACTCTATATAAAGAGCTCCACCCGGTGCTCTGGGTAACACGGTGGCATGACGGCACGGCTGCACGGCTACAGGAGAGCAGAGGCTGGAGGGCTGGCTGTGCCAAGGACAGAGACTGAGACGGCTGCAGGGGCGGAGAGGCCCAGAGGCCAAGACTGGCTTGCTGCAATGCAGACTCGCTCTGAGTGGACGTGAGTCTAGTGATTGACCTACCACCATGGGAATAAAGTTGGGTATAAACCCTTTCACCCCAAGAATGTTCCATTGTCATTTTTCAGGTTCACTGAATCCATAGTGAACTTGCCTGGGGCTGAAACCCACTGGCAAGACAACAGGTTTCCCTTCCCTTGGCAACTTCCGTGGAGGAAGGGGCTGGCCGCCTCACAGGGACATGGTGCAGATGGAGATGGCCCTCTTCAGTGGCTAAGCAGCCTTTGATTCCGCCTCCTGCCTTGTGAGAGCAGCTGTGACCTATCAGAGCCCGGCTGGCTGGCTCCAGGCCCCACTGAGTGACCATCCTGCCCCCATGTCCTGGCCTTGAGGCCAGTGTTCCTCCTGAGGGCTCTCAGCTGCCCAGGGTGCCAAGCTTGCCACACGCAGGGGCTCCACAGGGTGAGTATGGCGTAATGCAGCGTAATGCAGAGGGAGAGAGGGGAACAAGGGGCAGGGTGGGGACCCTGGGTGACCATGTGGAAAAACACCACTGCTGCTTTCTGTCCTGGCCCAGTATTTCATCCCTCTGCGCTTCAGCTTCCTCTAATGCAAAGTGGAGACAGCACACTGCACTTTAGGGTCAGACAAGGATTACCAAAGTCAGTCAGCTGAAATATCTTGCCAGTGGCCATGGACTGAATCTGGAAATACACCTGAGCCCAGTTCCCCAGTGGGTCCCCTGCATCTGCCCAGCCTGTCTATGAGGGGACCTGTCAGGTGGGGAAGGAGCAGAGCAAGGGGCAGTGAGCTGGTAAGCTGACCCAGCAGGGACCTGGGGGATGGAGACGTGGAGAAGATGGGGCCAGGGAGCCGCTCCAGGGTGGGAGGGGAGAGGCAGGGCCCACAGGCCGCCCACAATGCCCCAAGCCCATTGTCAACTACAGAGAGCACGAGGGGCCATCCACACCCTCCCAGAGAAGGTGACACCCAGTCTCGGAAAAGAGGAAATGGAGGGTGCCACTCACCTGCCACCTGGGAGGCCCCTAGCTCAGCTGGAAGTACCAAAAGGCACTCCCAGAGCCTGGAGCCCGACTGAGGTCCAAGCCACCTGGGCAGAGGTGCCCTAGCATTGGGCTGTTTGGCCTCCGCCTCAGCCCCACCTTTCTGCCAGGAGGGGAAGGCGGAATCCAGCAGGGGCAGCCTAGGAACTGGATGGCCTCTGGTGCACTGGCCCCATTCATTCTTTTGTTCATTCGTTCTTTCATTCATTCAGGTGCTGACGGAGTGCCAAGCACCAGGGACACAGCAATGAACTGAGCTGCTGGGACCCACCAGGTGGGCTGGAGCTGCTGGAGAGCAGCTCCCTCCGGAGCCTGTCATCTTTCCCTGCATATCTGGGCCGTGAGAACTTCAACCATCCTTGCCCCCATAATTCTCCTTCCCAGTGCTGAGGAGTATGGATCCTAGAGCTGATAGGTCTCGCCTTTCTGGGCCTGTGGGAAGGCTATTTACTGGGTAGGCGGGTGACCTGGTGCTAGGACTGTAGGTGAACACAGTGTCAGTCCCCTCGTGGAGTGACCACACGGCCAGAGGGAGAGCCTCTCGCTCAGGTGAGTCCATGCTTCCCGTCTCGGGACAGTCAGCTGGCCATAGCACTTGGCTGCCAGGTCTCTGGCTTCCCACTGCTGAGACCCTAGGCCAGCACCCCCCATCGCAGTCCTCCTCTGGACCTGTCATGGGACCCTATTCACTGAGGGGACCCAAACATCCAGCCCTGGGGCCTCTGCCCTCCAGCAACTAAGTGGTTAATGAGTGACTGTGTGTGTGACAATTCTGTACCAAGTTCCTGAGACCCACTAGGTTTAAAAATTCCATCCATCCATCCATATGTGCCCCATCCACATAGACAGAGGCCTGTACGGGCTACTGGTACAAAGCAGGGGAGGAGCCGGGGTGGGCACTGGGAATATTCTGGGCTGCAGCCATCAGAGGAGTCAATGATGACCGGGTCCTCCGGGCAAGGAGCTGCCTGCGGCTCCCAGGGCCTGGCCTGTGCTAGGCTGTGCCTGTGTCCTTGTGCAGCCGCACCTTCCAGGGTTGTGGCCCACCCTATCCCCCCCTCAAGGCCCCAAGTGTCTTGGGGCATTGGGCTTGGGAGACTGTGATCCAAGCCTGGTCTTGGGCTCAACACTCCGGCTCCCCACAGCTATCGGCCACCTAGATTGTGCCCCTTGAAGTGGTTCTATTCTTGGTCTGACACTGACTGACACTTGCTGACATACGACTTACATTGGTGCCAGGGTCCCCATCACTGGTGGCACCCAAATATCCTGCTTTGCAGGCCTTCTCCCCTGGACCTTCCCTCGGCCCGTCCCCCATTCCCAGCTTCACCTCCATCCTCTGAAGCACTACATGTCTCATGACATGCCTACCATCCTTAGACGCTTGTGCATATGTGTTTTACTAAGGTACTGTTTACCTTTATTTTTGTTTCAATGGTTTATATTTTTATACTGTTAAGGACATTGGCTTTTCCTTTTGTGACATTGTCCATTGCTTAGAAAGTCCTTCCTGGGAAATAGCTTTTTAAATGGGTCAAGAGCTTGCGTCTTCCTCTTCTTTGCTCTCTATTTTTGGCTAATTTTGAACAAACATCCTTTTCCCAAATCCCGTTTTCCCTGGAACATCTGGAATGTGCTTGCTTTTATTTCTTCCTCCCCTGAGGCCAGTGTGTTGGGGTGGGAAGAGGCTCTCACAGTGTGATAATGTCCGGGTGGAGAACTGGAGCAGGGAGGTTTGAGCTCAGAAATGGCTTGTTCTCCGCCTTCTCTGCGTTCTCTCCTGTGCTCTGTTCTGAAAGACGTCTGACCTTTCTCACCAAAGAAATGAAAACACTATCCAAAAACCTCCTAAATGTGGTATCTCTGCAAGTGGAGAGATACACTAGCTGTGTATGAGCCTCAGACCAGCTCGAAGGGCTGACTTCTGTGCTTTGGGGCAAGAGAGTCCCTCCTAGCTCCTTGGTAGCCAGAATGCCTGGGGGCCTTGAAGGTCTGTGGGTCCATACACACAGGTTAGCCATTTGTCTCAGCCATGGGACTGCTGGAACCACATTCCCTTGTAGCCCAAATAGCAACCCACGGCTGAGCTTCCATAGAGCACGCACCAAAGTGGTGCATCGTGGAAAGTTCACTCAGCCTCCGAGCTGGGATCCCTGAGTTCTAACCCCAGCTCTGCCTCCTCTCAGCTATTCCAGCTTGGGGCATTTTCTTTTTGTGGCAGGACCATAACACCCAATTTGCAGGGTTGGTATGAGGACCAGATGACCTTATCTAATGCCTGGCACGTAGTAGGCGCAATGGTGCCTATTCGTCTGATGATAACTATGCTGTCGCTGTCAATGAGAAAATCAGATTTGTGCATGCCATCTCTCAGAAAGGAATATGGTAAAGTTTGTCAAACTGTGGGGCTGGCAAGAGAGCCAAGATAACTCCAGGACTTTAGTTTTTATTTCTCTCCTATTTGGAGATACTAAATTCTCAGTCCTTCAAAGTATCAAAAGATTTTCAGAGAGGAAGTTTGGTGTTGTGGCTAAGCAAAGGGGCTTTGAAGTCAGGAGCTAAGTTCCTAATGGCTTCCATACCTGATGCTTCTAACTATATGACCCTGGGCAAGTGACTTTTCTTCTCTCCGCCTTAGTTTCTGCAACATAAAATGTGGTTATTAGCAGAGCCCCTTTTGTGGACATTGTGCAGATTAAATAAAATAATACCCATAAAGTTAAGGTGAATATATAGTTATCTTTCAGATCAGAACACTTTTGAGAGTGAAAGGAGGCATTATTAATAATTGTCCAGCAACCCAGAACTGTCCCAGGCAAACCAGGGCACGTGGTCACCCCATGTAAAAGGCGTAGCACAGTGCCTGATGGCATGTGCCCTCGGTGATAGCAGCCAGTGTCAGTGAAGTGTGTGCGAGCTCTCGCCACAGCTGGGTGGGCCATGCTGGGGACAGAAAACAACCATAGATGTCTCCACAGAGAGTCCAGGGAGGGGCAGCGGGTAAGGGGCTAGGATTCACAGTCAGGACCTTGAGAGGGAAGCCAGGAGCAGCCAGAGCCTCAGCAAGCCCTCTGCACCCTCTGGAAGGGTGTCCTTTGTGGTGGAAGGAGGTGGGGATGGAGCAAACCGCTTTCCCAGGGTCACGGCAGGGGAGGCCCTGCTTGGACTGGCCCCTCTCCGCTCATCCCAAGGGCTCAAGTGAAAGCCAGCTCTGACTAGGGCAAAAGCTCCAGTTCTGGCCTGCATCTGGTCCTCTGGGGCCCCCGCAGCACTCCATCTCAGGAGCCCCAGAGGCCACAAGCTTGTCCCTCATCCTCAGAAGGCCCCTCCTCCCTCGCCCCAAGCCGGCTGGATGCAGAGTGAGCAGGCAGCCCCTCTTAGGCCCTCAGCTTCCCTCCCAGCCCCTTCACATAAGCACATTCCTGAAGCCAGAGCAGGACCAGGAGCGACTCAGGCCTCAGGAATGTGCAATCTGATCCCCTCTCCTGGGGGTCAAATTCCTTATCCTAAGGTGGGCAGCCGGCCGGCCTAGCCAAGAAGCCCTGGAGAGCCTCTGCTCCTTCCAAGTGTCTGAGCTCTAAGGGAACAGCCGCTCCGCTGGCAGCCTCCTGGCTGTGCCCTGCCCCTTCAGACCCCCAGAGCCGCAAGGTGGTGTGTGCTGAGGGACCCCAGCCCATGTCCAGGGCCAGCGCTCAGGTCTCTGGAACAGGCAGGCTGAGGCCCCAGGGAGCAGGAGGCCACGGTGCATGGGCACCCAGTCCTTCCCAGGCCCATCCCCTGAGCAGTGGAACTGAAGAGAAGCCTCTGGATGCAGGGCTGAGGGAGCAGTCTCTCTCCTGCCACTGGGGGGGCCAGGGAGTCTGTCCCCCTGGCCCCCCCAGTGGTGCCCTCGGGCCGCTGGCTGCCTCCGGGGGCAGGAGGCTGTGGCTGGCCTCTCACGCTCCACCTGGCCCAGCCCAGCCCAGGGATTCTCTGCAGACACAGCTCTTTGTCCTTGTTCAGAGCTGCCAAGCAATTTAATAGGGAATCTCTTGAAATCACAGAAAAAATGCCCCATTTGAGGGCTCTGAGGGTGGCCATTGGCTAAAGGAGCAAAACACTAGTTAAGCCCAAGTCTGTGAGCCGGATTCCAGGAATGGAAAGTCGGAAACCTCAAGTAACGGGACACTGATAAAAAAATGCAGGACCTTTGGCCTGAAGCGGAGACCTGGGCAGCTGTGGGGAAGGGGGCGGTTCTGGAACTAGACAAGGCACCATCCTCGCCGTCACCTTATATGGAACAGTGCGCTGGCCACTTCCGAAGAGTGACCTGCCTTCCAGCTGCCCTCAGACAGATCAGGGGGACCTCGACCCCTACAGCATGGTCTGGTACTGCTGGGCTCCAGGGGTCATATGGTCAAGACAGGGGCGCTGACCTGAAAGTGTGCTCTGCTGGAGGACTCCCAAAGGAGGTGAGCCCTCCCCTCCTACCGTGGAGGATGATGGGGCTGCTGGCCCCTCCTTGCTCCTCGGCCAGAGTGAGGGCTAAGACTTGTGTTTACCAGTCAGTTTGGAGGGAGAGAGGCAAGGCTTCAGAGAGAAGCTACAAGGACTGGAGAATCTGTAAGCGTCCACCCAGGGGTGGGAGGTACTGTCCAGCTGGGCTCACCTCCTTGGTTCTTGCCTGTTCCCAACCTGCTTCTCTAGCCACCTGATGGCCTTCCATTAAAACCCTTTCCTGAGTAAGTCAGCCCGACGCTCGTTTCTGTGATGTGCATACGAGGGCCAAGGCAAGGTGCGAAGACCCAGGGTGCGAGGGAGCTGGGCTGGGGACAGCTCAGAGGGTTTATCCACAAGGTCAGGGTCCCACCTTTGATCACATATGCCTTGCTCTAGGACCCTTGCTTGTGTAGGAATAAGCAGAAGCTGGGGGTGACTGAGAGTCTTGGTTCTGGATAGAAGACCTGGCCGTGGGGGCCCTCAGGTCAGGCTGAGAGTGGCAGGGAGGCCGGATGTGAGGGGACTTTGAGGGGAAGACCCACGGTCCAGGATCTGGTGAGGGACACAGGGCAGGGACTCCTCCTCAGCCTCATGCAGCCCACAGCTCAGCAGGCACAGAGAGATATCAGGTGGCCAAGGGGCAGAGGGAGGCAGGCAGAAGCACTCAAGCACTGGGCAGGGAGTGGGGCAGGGCCGCTGGGCGGGGTCCCTGACCCCGGGGCTCACACCTGCCAGGCCACCAGCTGGGCACAGAGGCCTGAAGCCTGGGCTCCCCGGGCAGGGCACAGGCCCTGGAGGTTCTGACCCTGCTGAGGGGCCCTGCCAGCTCTGAACCCAGTGGTGGGAGGAGACCCATCATAGTGGGTGCTTGTTCCTATTCGACAGTGTTCCTCCCTGGAGCAGGATGAGCTGAGCCCGGCAGGCTGAGGTCACGTCTGCCCAGTGACAATCCTTCTACTGTCCCTCTGTGGGGACATGCAGCGCCTGCACAGCTGCCCCTTAGCTGACCTCTTAGGTGCCTGTGAAAGCTGAGTGGAAAGCGGGTGGATGGGTCCCCTGATGGCAAGGATGGTGGGGCAGGGGAAGAGGCTGCCATGTAAGGGGCTGACCTGAGGGGAGAGGGGCCTGTCTTGGGGGGTCCTCTCAGCTGGGAATGGAGAAATTCAATGGCCATCCCAGGGCATCAGCAGACCACACCCTTGCCTTGCCCCAACCCCTTCCTCACTTACTTATGCTGTCCGAGAGGCCAGCCCTCCCCAGGACTTCTTTTCCCACCCATCCCTCTCTCATAGCTTCCACACCTGGGTAGACACATACTGCAGCACCATCCCTGTCTGCCCTGCCCCACCCTGCAGTGGGAAGGCTGTGGTTCCCAGGGTGTTCTGTGCAGCTGGAGGCTTCCTCTCCCTTCAGTGAAGTTTGGAGCCTTCCCTTTCAGGAAGACAGACAGGTTGGTAGACATGATTCTAGGGTGGACCCATGGTTCCCTGCCCTGTGTTCAGTCCACAATTCCCTCCCTTTGAGTGTGGAGGACCCATGACCTTCTCCTAGACAATAGAATATGGCAAAGGTGAAAGGACTTGGCTGGTGTCATTAAGATCCTAAATCAGCTGATTTTGAGTTCATCAAAACGTAGATTATTCTGTGTGGGCCTGGCTTAACTAGGTGAAAACCCTTAAAAAAGAGTTCAAACTCTTCCTGAGTTGAGAGCCTCTCCTTGCCAGCTTGATGGAGTAAGCAGTCATGTAGAGGAAGCGGATCTAACAAGGAAGCATAGGCACCCCTAAGATCAGGATGCCCCCAGCTGATGGCCAGCAAAGAGTTCATGCAAGGAAATGTATGAACTCAGAAGCAGGTTCTTCCCCATTTGAGCCTGCAGATGAGAATGCTGCCCAGCTCACACCTCGGTTACAGTGTAGTCAGACCCCAAGCAAAGGATCCGGCTAAGCCGTGCCGACTACTGATCCAGGGAAACTGTTAAGATGAGATGATAGTGATGTATTCTTTTAAGCTGCTAAGTTTGTAGTAATTTGTTATGCAACAAGAGAAAACTAATACAGGTAGTGAGTTAGAAGTGTCAGGATGTCAAGTTGGGACTTGACAGGAGTGGGTTGTCTTGCCTTCTTCAAGGTCAGAGTCCTGACTCCAAGCCTCCATATCGCACACTGCACAGTGTCAGCAGTTGCACAGTGGGCCAGCTCCAGGCTGGACTGGAGGTGAAGGCCTTCACCGGGACCAGGTTTCCAAGTTTTGCTGAAGAAAGCCTGCACACTGGGGAAGCATGTCACCAAGAGGGTATATGTGGGACACTTACCTAAGATGGGCCCTCTGCTGTGGGACCCTGAGGCCTGCTCCAGTGCCCTTGGGCTGAGTCAGCAGGAGTGCATTCCTGTTCTCTAGGTATATGTGTACTGATTTTGCATAATGGTTTTCAACAAAAACTCACCATTTGCCTGCCTGGTGTTCACTCCCACCTGTAGCTCCTGAGGGCTCCCTATTCCCCATAACTTGCCAGCACTTGATACTATCTGTCTTGGTAATTTTTGCCAATCTTATGGGTGTAAAATAGTATCTCTTTGTTTTAATTTGCATTTCCCTGATAATTAGTGAGGTTGACAACTTCTTTGTGAATTTATTAGTCATTTGGGTTTTACTTCCTGTGAATTCACTTTTATAGCCTTTCATTCCTTTGAAAAAATGCTGTTTTGATTTTTTTCCCCTTGAGGTTTCTAAGGGCCCCCACTTTAGTCCATATCCAGGAGCAGCCCCTCAGCCCTCCCCTCCTTATTCCCCAGCTCTGCCCAGCTCAGGCCACCAGGTCCTGTGCCTTCCATGGCAGCCCCTTGGGTCTGTGCTCCCTAGTGTGGGCCAAGTTACAGGAGTCTGGGTCAGCGAGTTTATGCCCTAGATAAGGGTCTGAAGAGATTATGATAAAAATTGTCCATTTGATCTCTCCTGTTGATCCATAACCTTCTTAGTCGTTTTGTTTTTTAAGCCAGGAGAATGAGAGAGGAGGACTGCTTTTTCCCAGGCCTGGCCCTAGTCCTATATTGGGGGTATTCTTGTAGGATTTATGGATGGGTGACTGGATATTGACTTTCCTCTTGCTGCGAGGACCCAGGCAGCCTGGTGGACCCCCACCCCCAAGAAGGATTACCGTTATAGAGAACCAGGGGGAAAACACAAATGACCCCATTTGTGCCATGCCAGTGAGGGCTTCTGGGGCAAACAATGGCCCTCTGTGTCTGGTTTCTCCTGCAGGCCGGAAGCCCTTAGTGCATGGCCCACCGATGAGTCATGCAGGGTATCTCCTGCTTTGTTGCGCCTGACGAGCTCAGCCCAGCCCAAAGTGGCAGATGATCTCATCAGCTGTTCTGGGGAAGCCCTCCCACTGGATAGTCCCGGCAAGCTCACTGCCTACTACTGGCCCAAAGTCCAGGTCCCGCAGCCTTGAGAGAGTTCCTGCAGGCAGAGGGTGGGTGCTGGGCAGAGAGAGCCAGGCAGGAAGAAAAGCCCCCGTGCTCATGGAGTCCAGGGAAACCCCCACTTTGTTCTCTCCAGACACAGCACATGTGTGGTGCCCGCCGCCCAGCCTCAGCTGTGTCCTGGGGAGTTTCCTGGACTCAAGAGAAGCACAGACAAGTGCATTAGGAGCATCCCAGGGAGGGTCAACCTGGGGCTGGCAGGAAGCTGAGAGTGAGGCTTAGCCTGTGAGGCCTGGAAGTGAACAAGGGCTGGACTTTCCACTTGGCTGGATTCAGCAGAGATTTCAGAAAACAAAAAGCCAGATGGCACTGAGGCCATTTCAATTCTTGGAACTTGTACATTGCTGCTATTTGTTCTTTAAAGCATCTTCCACTGGTTGATACAGAGCATGGCTCCAGAGTCACATAGCCACACACCCACTAACTGTGTGGGCTTAAGCAAGTCACTTTACCTTTCTGAGCCTCACTTTCCTCCTCTGTGAAATGGGATGGTGGTAGTGCCCCTAAGGCTATTGCAGTCGTGCAGGAGTTCACATATGCCGGCTGCCCAGCTCATGACTGGCCCTCAGGAAACAGGAGCCCCCTCTCTTCCTTTCATTCCCCCAGAGCTTTGGAGAGGCTGTTGGTAGGAGGTAAGGTAGGTAGGTAAGAGGCCCCAGGCTTCTATTCTGGTTCACCTCCCAGAGGCTCATGGCCTGAACGCGCTCCTTGGAACACCTCCTTTCCTCAGGGCGCAGGTGGTGGGTGGGGCCATCTGCCAGAGCCTCTAGAGGTAAAACCACCCCAGTCAGAGGCCCGAGAATGGTCATTGCCTACTTCTGCTGAGTTCCACATCTGATTGGTTACCATAGCAAGCAACCGCTCAGAGCGGCCTGGAGAGAAAATCCAGGCCCTCAGGGACCAGGCAGAGGGATGGGAAGCCCCATACTCAGCCCCAGAAACCGCTGAGACCAAGGTCCCTCCTCAGGGCAGCCCTGGAGCAGCTGAGGAGGCAGGCCCTGGGCAAGGGAGGCTGTTCTCCATGGATGCCTCTGCCTCTGCTTAGGCCTCTGCCCAAGATTCGAGAGCGCTGCCCCTGAGCCCCACTCCTGCACCCCTAGCCAGGGATCAGCAAGTCACCTAAAGGGAAATGACACAGCGGAGGCTCCCAGCCTGGTGGCTCATTATGAGAAAGTGGACACGTTACCATGGCTTTTACAAGTCCATAATCACCCCCAGCCACAAAACACCCCAACTCTGAAGGGAGTTAAGGAGTCGCACTGGAGAAGTTTGAAGACAAAGGCTGTGTTGGCGGTTCTGATGTGACCAGCATATGTGTTAACGACCTGTGTTTCAGTCTACATGCCCGCAGCCCCTCTGCCCGGGACTTTGGTTTGGACAGTACCCTCTCGCCCTGCCTCCCGTCTGCATGGAGTAGCAGTCGCTCAGAGAATGTGATCTGGCCAAGGTTTGAAAGCATGGTCATTTCCGTTTCAGCACGAAGGCCTTAGTCAATCTGGCCTCACTTGCCTCCATCTCCTGCCCATCTCTACATCCCAGTCTATCACAGAGAAGCACCCTTACACCTCCTGGATGGGCCCTTCTTTGGCCCAGAGGGTCTTTCCTCCCCATGACTCCCTCTGCCCACGTTGGAGCTGTATTAAGCCACTAGCATGTCACAGGAAATGGAAGGAAATGGAAGTTGGCATGGACTAGAACTTTTTTTTAATATAATTTATTTTATTATCATTAATCTACAATTACATGTGCAATATTATGGTTATTAAACTACCCCTTCATCAGGTCCCCCCCCACCAACCCCATTACAGTCACTGTCCATCAGTGTAGTGAGATGCTATAGAATCACTACTTATCTTCTCTGAGTTGTACTGCCCTCCCCGTGCCCCTCCAACATTATGTCTGCTAATCGTAATGCCCCTTTTTCCCTCTTATCCCTCCCTTCCTGCCCATTTTCCCCAGTCCCTTTCCCTTTGGTAACTATTTGGACTAGAACTTTTTTAAGGGGGACCACTGCTTATAGTTCAAAGGAAGTCTTGGACAAGATACTTGGGGAGTGGAGAAGATACAACCAGGATGGTTGAGGGGCTTTTTAAGGAGGCTGAGCTGGCAGGCTTTTGGTCTTCCAAGTGGCCTGGGTGTGGGGACAGAGCTGAGCTGCTCAGGTGGACAGAAAGCATTCTCCTTTCTACCTTCTTCCCACTCAGCTCTCGTGTGTCCCCCATACACAAATATTGAACCAATATTAAAGAATGTCAATTTATGGTGTCCCCAACTCTTAATCTCCCTGGAGCCCCACATCTGTGCCCCACATGGAGCCACCCCAGGTCTTGTCCCAGGCCCAGGAGCACGCCCCTACTCCCCCTGCAAACCCAGCTCAGCGGCTCTCCCTCTGGAAGCTTGGCACACAGAGGGGCTAAACAGACAGTGCTTTTTGTCGCTTCTCTGGCTCATCACAGTACTCGGCCCATAGTGCAGACTCCAGAATGTTTGTGGATAACCGAGGGCCCCTTAGCCAGCAGTGGGCACTTCATTACACCCACTTACAGCTGAATGTGCATGTACTTAGGGGTGCATGCAGAGCAGACATGTGTGATTATTTCAACTGTCTAGCACCAGATGCATGCCTTTTCCTGCACCAGACCTGCTCCCCTTGTTGACACCCCTATTCCTGTTGTGGTCCCCACAGCTTTTAAGCCCAGCTCAGCCCACCTGGAGTGTGTAAGCAACTCCACACGTGCTCAGTTCTCCAGCCCACCTTGACTGCCAGGGCCCAGGTGCAGGTCCAGTTCTCCCCACCTAGGCCCCTTCTGGCCTCCCCACAGCCTTACCCTGCCAGCCAGCCCCAGGGACAGTCACGCTAATGCTCCCCAAACCCAGTCTTCTTCAAGACATGAATTAGCCTTCCAGACAGAGGCTCAGGCCCACTCCTGCCCACTGCCCATTGCTGAGGGCCTCTGTGATGTGGCTTTATTTGCATACCCAGCCTCTTACCATATACCCTCTGCTCCAAGCCTCCTGTGACTCCCACCCAGTCCCACATCAGGGACCTCACCACTGACTTGTGTCCACCTGCCACATTCTCTTCTCCCCTCCGCCTGGCCCATCACACCTCTGCCAGTACCAAGGCCCAGCTCAGCCACGCCCAGATCACCCTCTGGCCAGTGTTGCCTCCAGGATTTTGTGCTCTTCAGCACCTCTGTGGCTTGATTATTCCACAAAGCTGGGGTCTTTAGAGCCTTAGTCTAACTCATGTAATCATGAGCACCTACTATGTACAGGACACTCATCTAAACAGGCCCCCAGAATCAGACTGGCCATGGCCTGGCTGAATGTGGGCTCTGGGCATAAAGTCCTCTGAAGTCAGTGTTGCCACAGAGCTGAGCCTTGCGTGCACTTGCACGATGCCTACGCCCAGGCCTGTCCTTCCTCTAAATGCTCAGATCTGGGTCCTGAGCTTCAGGAAAGGGATTGTCCAGAGGCTAGAGACCCCAAAACACAGGGTGCAGGGAATTCCCAGGGACCCACTCATCCTGGATTTCCCACTGGGAAAGGATTCATAGTGGGAGTTCTGACCCCATTGTTCATTTTCCAGTGAACAAAAGGATATAACTGGGTGTCCTCTGGTTCATAAAAACAACGGCTTCTGCACAGAACTGAAACAGAAATTCCAGCCTGCTTTGTCCCTCTGGTGATAAGTTCTGCTTCCCAGAAAGCAGGAAAGGCCCAAGAAATAGTGCAGACTTGGTAGCGCCAAGATCAGTTTCCATTTCTGTTGTAGAATTTTAAAAAACCCTGGATTGTGGTGTGTGCCCTGGACTCGCACAGGGTGCCATTCAAGCCTCCCTCTCCCATAGAATATCCAGGGGCAGCAATAATTGTTGGCATCTGCTGTGTGCCAGGCACTTCATAACACTACGAGGTGGGTAATACTGTCCCCCCTTCAGAGAGAAGGTCAGATGGCGCAGAAGTGGTAGAGCCTCTAGAATCAGGCCCAAGTATCAGGGACGCCCAAGTAAAGCATGGGATGGCTGTGCTGTGACTCCAGTGGCAGAAGGGTCTGTGCAGGGAAGGCTTCTTGGAGTGGGTGAGGCTCTGGCTGCTTCTCCGAGGACAGGAGATGGGGAGGGACCGAGTCCAGGTGGAAGGAAGGACATGAGCAAAGGTTGAGGCAGAGAAGCCTGGCCAAATAGAAAATGGGATGGGACGGATTTCAGGCCGCCTCCCAAGTAACCAGGCAGGAGCTTCTTGGGCATCCCTTTTCGTAAACTATTACCTTTGACAAGCAGCCCCTCTTGAGTGTGGTGTCAGGGTCCTAACAGCCACTCAAACTCCTTAATTCCTCAGCTGCCCCTGTCCCTCCTGGGAGGGGTGGGCTGAGGGAGTGGGTGTCACAGACGACGCTGAGGAGTCACGGACCAGGGTCCCATGTAGAAGAGCCAGGCCTGGAGCTAAATACTGCAGGGCTTCAAGGCCCTACCTGGAGAGCAGAAGAGGGACGAGGCCTACCTTGGCTTCCTCCCTGGTGCCCTGCCCCTCACCTGGCACTGCAGGGGGGCCTCAGAGATGATGAAAGAGGGGCTCTCTGCCTTTGGGGACCCACAAGGTGAGAGTGGCATGGCTGGGGAGCCAGTGAAGCTGGCAGCTGGGAACTGTGTCGAGGCCAGGCAGCATCTCGGAGTGTCAGAACTGAAGGAGGAGGGAGCTGGCACTTCTTGGCCTTTTCTGACTTTGAATCAGCTGATGACTTAAAACAAGCTCTGGAGGCTTTGGGCTAGGGCTCTCAGCAGCTGTGCAATGACACTAGTGTCTGGTGCTTCCTGCCCCCAGCACGGCCCCTCTGGGCCACAGGACTGAGCCAGGTAAACATTCCCCCAGGGCCCCTACCCTCGGAATGTGGCCTCAGCTCTGCAGATGTGTCCCTCAGGGGTGTGAATAGCTCAGAGCCAATCCCCAGGACCCATTGTTCTGGACGTTCCAGAGAAAACAAAACAAACTCCCAACAATGTGGGAGTAAGGAGGGAGTGCTGCGGAAAGGGCCTTGGGCCTTTGTCCTTAGGCATGCAGACGTTTATATTTTCCACGTTAATGAGCTGGGAAATAGTTCTTTTTATGCCAGTAATAACAACCACCACCCCCTCTCCATGTTCCCATTTAATCCTGACAAAAACCCAAGCTAGGTCAACATTAGCATCCCATTATAGAGAGGAGGAGATTGAGGTTCCAAGAGGTCCCTGAGCCCAGCGTCCAACCAAGCATTAGGGACTGGAACCCAGTGCCCCAGCTTCTCTCCTGTCCAGCTCAGTGGGACCAGCTGCACCCATCCAGGGACAGGATTGCCCCGAAGGCTCCTGCCCGGTTCCCCTGAGTTCCAACACAGAGTCAAACAGATAAGGAAGCAGACTCTTTTCAAGATGCCCAGCACTGCCCATCCTTGAGTGCAGTACAAAGGCCAGGTGCCAGATGAGCAGAGTTGGCCAGGCCATCGCTATCCCACCAACCCAGGCTGCACGACTTCCCTGTCTGTAGCCACACATTTTCCCATGCAGGCCATCCTCGTATCTCCCTGCTCCTCCCACCCCACGTCCTGGCCTTCAGGGCCTGGGAAGGACATCTCCCACACTCCCTCTCCAAGGCCAGCCCAGCCCTGCTTACCAAGCTGAGCGCCCCTTGCAATGGTGGGAGGAATATGACAACAGATCAACCTCTTGTAGATAATTAGCAATTGAGTGTATCTCCTCCAACACTGTAAAATTTTCACAGGCTAATATTTTTAGCAGAAAAAGAAAAATTGCTGAACTCATAAACTGTGATCTTGCTTACACACCCATTTCCCAAGCTCATTCTCTAAGAGCTTGTTCTCTGATTACGGCCACTTAGTAAATGAAATTCTGACAGGCTTGCCTGAGTCTCACAAGCCTTGCAGTTTGCACCCAGAAGCTGTGTATGACAGCACGTCCATCTGGCAGATGGCCTGTTGGAATGCACTCAGAATAGAGAATTGAGGCATAAACACAAGCACAATTAATCAGGGCAGTTGTTTTCCCCACTGTAAATAGGACATTTCTCTGGATTTTCGAGAGCAACTCATATGGAGAAGACATGGCTTTGCATTCTCTGTGGCATTCAAAGCCATGTCGAGTGTCCAACATGCTTTGGTTCCTGACATTGGTCTTCCTGCTCACTGTCTGTCTCCTCGAATATTCTGCCTCAGGCTAGGCTGACACACAGTGCAGCAAAGCCCTCAGATCTCCTTGCTCTGAGAGGCAGGAGGGCTGTGTCCCCTGAAAAGCCTGGCTCTGACTGGAGGTCCTCTGGAATCTGGCTTTGGTAATTGTTATTTTTATGAGAGAATTCCTTGCTTTCTGCAGACCAGAAGAAGCAAAACAACATAAAGCAGTAGCTGAACAGGACAGGGAAACCCATTAGCTTCTTTCTGAGTCAACAACCGGCATTGTAGATTTGGATAAGCCTCAGAAACACGGGCCCAGGAGACCGTTGCTCCTTTAGAAGTGCCCGTCTACCCGAGCTAGTCCTCTCTGAGAACCTCTGCATCTTACAAAATGGCAACTCAAAACCTGCTGGGTGATGCGGGTATCAGGATGAAAATGAATGAGTCAGGGGCTTTGGGCCTCCCTGGGAAGAACAAGTCAACAGGGGACACCTCCTGAAGAGGCCCAAGGAGCTGTGGTTGGGACCAGGGAGTACCATGGTTGAAGAGGAGAGGGTTTCCTGGGGGTGGGATGAGGTTTTGGGGGAGGCCAGGCAGGATCCTGGGTGTGCTGGACCCCTTCTCCTCAGGACCCAGGGACTGGTTCCTGGCCTAGGCGGGCAGAAGCCCCGGGCACCGCTGGCCGCACCCGAGGCGAGGTTTCCCCTCCCCTGAGGGTCATTCCCCAACTGCTCCCGCCCCCACTTCCCATTCAGTTCCACATTAAGCTTCAGGACTTGGGGGCTGAGAGAGTTATTTGCATGTTCACCTCCCACAGAACACTATAAACCCAGTGCCACGGAAAGTGGCTTTGGGGCGGCCATCTTTCTGTTTGGGGCTTTCGAAGTGAGGGACAAGGGTAAGGCTGGCCGGCATGCTGCCCTGGGTGAGACGCCGCTGACTGAGGGGAGCCGCTGAGCCCTGGGGCTGATGGATCCTCAGCTGGGCAGCCCCTATTAGTTCCTTACGGCTGCTGTAAAAATTACCACAAATGTGGTGGTTTAAGATAACAAAAATGTATTCTCTCACGGTTCTGGAAGCCAGAAGTCCCAGATCGGTTTCACTGGCCAAATTCAAAGTATGGCCAGACCTGCGCTGCCTCCAGAGGCTCCAGGGAAAACCTGTTCCTTGCCTTTTCAGCTTCCAGGGGCCGCCAGCATTTCCTGGCTTGTGGCTGCATCGCACCTGTCTTCAGAGCCAGCAACTCCAGACCTCTCCCTGCTCCCTCTTCACCTCACCCCCTCTTCTGTGTGTAGTAAAATCTCCCTCTGCCTCCCTCTTATAAAGGCAAAGGTGATTGCATTTAGGGCCGGCCCGGGTAATTAAAGACAATCTCCCCATCTCAAAGTGCTTAATGAAATTAGTTATTAGTTTCATACAGTGGTGACAACAAATTACCACAAATGTGATGGCTTAAAACAACAGAAATTTATCTTCTCACAGTTCGAGGCCCGAAGTCTGAAATCAAGGTGTCAGCAGGGCTATGCTACCTCCCGAGGCTCCTGGGGGGGATCCTTCCCTCCCTCTCCGCACTTCTGGTGGGCGCAGTGTTCCTCGGCTTCTGGCAGCGTCGCTCCAGTCTCTGCCTCCATCGTCCCACAGTCTTCATCCCTGGACATGCCAAATCTCCTTTCTCTTAGAAGGACGTCAGTCACTGGACTCAGGACCCACCCTAAAGACAGGGTGATATTGTGATGAGATCATTAACTACATCTGCAAAGCCCTTACCTCCAGGTAAGTTCACATTGGCAGGTACCAAAGAGTAGGACCTAGCCGCATCCCTCTGGAGGATGTGATTCAGCCCAGTACGGTAACACTCGGGCTTCAGGGATTAGGACCTGCTGCCTTTTTCTGCCTATCACATCACCTGTGTTTTGATGGCTCCCAGTGGGCTCTGGCCCTGGGACCTTAGAGTCATGCATGTGCCAGGTGACAGGCAGGCTACCCGGGGACCTCTGCTCCCCTGGGGCTTGGCAGAGAGCAGGTAGAAGCGAGGGGGCCACAGCTGCAGCCCAGAGCAGGGGCTGCCTTGCCTGCCCACAGACCGCCGGGCAGGCCCATGTTCCCCACTGAAAACAGGAAGGAGCCTATGGAGGTTGTAATTATTAGTGCCATTTATTGAGGACCTTCTATGTTCCAAGTATTTTGCTTCATTATTTCACTGAATCCTCAGTTCTTTCTGGCCATTTCACAGATGAGGATTTGGAGGCTCAAAAAGAATTAATAACCTGACCCAGGTCTCACAGCTACTAAGTGATGGAAACAACATAGGAACACAGGTTGGTTAGAGGACAATGTTCTTGGTTTATTTTCATGGCATCGTGCTGTCTCTCCTGTAAAACAGAGTTCTGAATGACAGTCACAGGGTGGGCGAGGATGTCTGGAGATCCTTTCAGAGTCTTATGGCTATACCAGAGCCGAGAGTGTCTGTAGCCCCGTGGCCTGGGTCATGCACGGCAGGAGGCAGAGGGAGGGGCTCTGATGGGAACAGATGTGTTTGAGAAAAAATTGTTATGAGGTTTGTTAAGGAGCGGAAAGGCAGACTTTATCTGGGGGGACGGTCACAACAGACGTAGGGACCGCTGCAGTGGCGATTTGCGGTAGGGGAGAGAGACTGGGCTCACCTCCAGTACAAGGGAAAGAGGGTATTTATGGCCAAGAAGTCGGGGCAGGGTGGGGGTGGAAAATCACTAAGAGGAAACCTGAAGGGTAAGGGGGATTCCGGCCAACCCCACCTAACAAGACTCTGGCTGAAGACGGCCAGGGTGATCGCACATCACCTGGGGAGTGGCAGGGGATGAGGAGCCCCATCGGATATCGGGGTGATCAGATCTCAAGGGTGGGGGATGCTGACTAAACTGATTTAGCAAGATTCTTGCTAAAATCTGACAATGCAGAGACAAACATGGAAGCCCGAGAGCCAGGGCCTTGTTAAGAAGAGAGCTCCCAAGAGCCTGACCAGAGTTTGGTCAAGGAGAGGGTCTCGGTCAGAGGAAAGTGGCTGGAAATCTTTGGTGTTCGGAGCTGGAAGGAGGCAGCTGAGCCTGATAAGAGCTGACGGGAACCACATAATAAGTAGGCAGCAGAGCCAGGCCTGGGCCGAGCTTCCCACACCTCTCCCCAGGAACAGAGCGGCCCCTCAAGGACCGGGCTTCAGGGCCAAGGCGGCACTTATCAGAGGAGGAAAGAGCACTGGATGTGAGACCGGAAGTCCTGGCTTTATCAGCTCTGTGACTTTAGAAGGTGACTTAACCCCTCTGAGCCTAGATTCCTTGGAAATAAAATAAGGAGAGAGCAGAGCAGGCCCACAGGGATCTGTGGAGTGGGCACAGGTCTGCGTCCTGTTCTCCTCCCTGCTCGGGCCTTCACAGAGGAGATGTGCGCACAGGACCACGTGAGTTAGCGATCTGTGCTCTGCCCCAGGCTCCCTAGGGTGGCACTGGGGAGGTGGCAGTTTCCATATCAAGCTTATGAATTGACACCTGATGTCACTGGGGTCAGCCTTCAGTCTGTTCCAGAGACAAACCCCCTCTTGAAGTTCCAGAGACAGGATCACAGATGTCCTTGTGGACCAGGATGAGGGTCCTGCCAGGTTGGAGGGTTGGAGGCGAGGAATCAGAGCGAGAGGGTCTCTGCTGTCTTTGCTCCTCAGCAGAAGGAGGTCCTAGGGGCTCGGGGGACTGTTTTTTCCAATCTGTGGCGCCAGTCCCAGTTTGGGAAATGACCCTCGGAGGGACCCAGGGCACTAAAGTTGGAATAGCTCGGGCACAGGAAAAGGACACAAAGGCGAACAATGTGGGGAGTGTTCAGCAGGAAGGGATGGGAACGGGGGCTGGGCTCCTGCGCAGGCCTCAGGCTCCAGGAGTCTGCAAGTGCATGGTGACCCTGGTGGGTCAGGCACGGGAGGGGAGCGCCTGGCCCAGCAGTGGAGAAACCCAGAGGGAGCAGGGTCGGAGGGAGCTGGGAAAAGGAGTGCAGCTGAGGAGGGGTCCCCCCACGTGAAGGGCTGAGGAACTAAGTCAGGCCTTACTTTTTGTTTTTTTCTTTATTGAGGAGCAGAGATTTCTGTCTGCTCTGACCCAAGATGACTTAGCAAACGTTGGGCCCCTGCTGCACGCAGGGTCTGGGCTATGAGGGAGCAGGGATGAAGGAGACGGGTCCCTGCTCCTGGAACCCGGACCTCCCCCATGGCCTCACTGCTCCCGTCTTAGCTCAAGTGAGCTCCAGTCTCACCTGGACTTCTGCAGTCCTCCCCAGCCCTCCTGGTTCTCTTTAGGATAAAATTTAAGCTCCCAGCCAGCCTCTAAGGCCTTCCATTATCAGCCCTACTGCCTTCCCTAGCCTTACCTCCCCACACCCTTTTAGCTCAGAAAGCGGTCACCGCCAAGCCTCGAGGCCTTTGCCCACCTTGCTCCCCTTTCCGAAACTCCATTTCTTCTCTCCTTCCCCAACAGAATCTTACTAACCCCTGGGAACTCTGTTCAGGCATTGCCTCCTCTGAGAAGTCCGTCCTGCTCTCTCAGCCTGGGTAGCCCCTAAACACCCCCATGGCATTTACCCATCTCTCCCACCGTCCTGAGCCCCCTGAGGCCACAATGAAGACTCTTTGTGTCTTTACCCACCTGAGACCAAGCTGGGCCATCCTGAGAGCAGGTGTCCAGAGGCGATTTCCATATAAGTAAGCAGAAGAGCTCAGGGTCAGTGACCCGGGGGTGATCTCTCAGAGTGGTGGAATGGAAGAGAGGTATTTCACCTGCTCTAGGGTTCCATGAAATTGGAAAAATACATACCTCAAGGTCATGATGTAATGCTTTAAAATGGGAGCAGGCTTCCATATTCAGGAATCTCACCAGAAAAGAGGGGAAAAATGCCCCTTTCAAACACTGCTGTCTGAGACAGATGTCAGGGGTGAGGGATGCAGGCTCCAGGGAATCAAGAGCCCTTGAGGAGTCTGTGGCCAGGGAGGTGCAGTGTGGAACTATCTTTGGTGGGCGCCAGGGGCATCCCCTTTCGTAAAGGGCCAACTTTTGGCTTGTCTCCCTCTGATGGAGGGCAGATAGTCCTGGGTGCAGGTCAGGACTACAGGAGAGCTCCTCCTTAAAGACCAGTTGGAGGGTCCTGACCCCATGGAAGCAGTTTTTAAAGGACAGGGAGGGTGATGACACCACCTATCAGCCTTCCCTGAAAGTAGACGGAAGAAGAGGGAGTGGACAAATGAGGAGTAGGGCAAAACTTAGGGGATGCCTGGCGTTTAGTTTCTTCTGGTCTGCTTCAAACCTTATCCCCCAGTCTGGCCTATAACCCAGGGGCCCCAGTGCCCAGCTCCAGAGGCACAGGCAGAGCTGAGCCAGTGACTGGGAGACAGTGGACTCTCTGTAGGGTCAACAGAGTTAGAAGCCTCAGGAACCATGGGGCTGACGACTAGGTGGGACACAGTTGGTGGACTTTGGGGCAGGGTGGCCAAGTAAAATACAGGTTAAAATTGAATGATATTCAAATGAGTCGTCGAATGATATTTTTAGTTTAAGTATGTCTGTCCCAAATACTGCATGGGACATACTTAGACTAAAAAAAGTATTTGTTCATTTGAAATTCAAATTCAGCTCTGTGTCTTGTATTTTTATTTGCAAAATCTGGCCACCCTATGTGG